>JAJLYH010000151.1:0-32126 GCA_030571675.1 Arxiozyma telluris
TTATAGACACGAATGTGCACATAAATGCTGCCTGCTTACTTGCTGCTGCTAGGCATATGTATATTTATTTCACGTTTTATATCATAGGTTATAATATACGTTGATTATCGTTGGAGGAGAGGCCCCGTTTCCCCCGGTCTGCCCTCCCCCCGGTCCCCCCAGGATACGCAGGAGGTGAAAAGTTTCTCAAGTCTTTTTCTCTGTGTTGGGTGGTGTTTTGTTTATATCCTCTGTTATAAACGTATCAAACATACTTATTCAAGTAGTCAAGTAATTTATAGATATGTTGTTTCTTCTTCTTCTTTAGAGTAGTCAGTGTTATATGGTTTTTAATCTTAATCGCTTGCTATTTATTTATTTATTTATTTTACTTTATTTTACTTTTTTTTGTTTGTTTGTTTTGTTTTGTTTTTTCACGCTTCCTGTGTTTTGTGAATCATCACTTACCTCCTTTTCTATTTTGTATTCTACAATTTTTTTTTTTTAATTTTCTCTTTTTATTGGTATCTTATATATACACAACCGTTTAATTATTCACATTTTTTTTTTAATCCAGACATATTTTCTTTTTTCCACTAAGGAGGAGGATTAGGGAACTTTCAAAAAGAAAAAAAAAATTCCTACTTATTTATTTGTCTATCTATCCAAGTTTTCTTCCTCTTCAAACCCATTCTTCTTCTTTTTGATTGTACATTATATCATCCAATAAGAACATATTCAACTGTCCGTATACATATACATATACATATATATATTATACAAACAAACAAACAAACAAATTAGATAAATAAAGTAAAATAAATACATAAATAATATAAACTGCTCCGTCACTGCCGTTGTTGTGTTTATTTTATTACCATTTCCTTTGCCTCATCATCCCGTTCTAATACGATAACTAAATAAAGAATATATACAATATCCTGATTTTTTTTTTTTTTTTTAGCATTGCCGTTACTGTTAAAGAAATAGCCATGATGTCTATGAGAAACGTTTTGACCAAAAGAACATTAGCTACAGTAGCTACAAAAGCTACTCCGGTGGCCCCAAGATTAAAGACTTTCAAGATTTATAGATGGAATCCTGACAAACCACAAGAAAAACCAAGACTACAAGACTACCAGGTCGATTTAAACGAATGTGGTCCCATGGTTTTGGATGCTTTACTTAAGATCAAAGATGAACAAGACCCTACTTTGACTTTCAGAAGGTCTTGTAGAGAAGGTATCTGTGGTTCCTGTGCCATGAATATCGGTGGTAGAAACACTTTAGCATGTCTTTGTAAAATCGACCAAAACGAATCAAAGAGCTTAAAGATCTATCCATTGCCACACATGTACATCGTTAAGGACTTAGTCCCAGATTTGACCAATTTCTACCAACAGTATAAGTCCATCAAACCTTTCTTACAAAGAAAATCCTTCCCAGAAGATGGTAGGGAGGTCTTGCAAAGCATCGAAGACCGTAAGAAATTGGATGGGTTGTACGAATGTATTCTCTGCGCATGTTGCTCCACTTCCTGTCCATCCTACTGGTGGAACCAGGAGGAATATTTAGGTCCTTCTGTCTTATTACAAGCTTACCGTTGGTTGATCGACTCCAGAGATCAAGCTGGCAAAGAAAGAAGAAAAATGTTACAGAATTCAATGTCTTTATACAGATGTCATACCATCATGAACTGTACGAAAACCTGTCCAAAGGGTTTGAACCCAGGTCAAGCTGTTGCTGAAATCAAGAAGCAAATGGCTTTCAGTTGAGTGGACGGGTGTTGTGGTAAAAACCGTGCAATGTTTTAACTATTCCGAATCATCCTGTTGAAACTTTCTTTTTGCTCTCGCTCTCTTTTGTGAGTCTTATTTTTATTTTTATTTTTATTTATTCTTTTCCTTTTGAGTTTTTATTTTTCATTTATTTATTTATTTATTTATTTATTTATTTATTTGTTGATGCCTGTAGTTAATGTTTCCATATCCTATTTATTTATTTATTTATTTATTTATTTATTTATTTATTTATTTAAATATATATAAATATATATAAATATATATAAATATATATATATATATTATTTATTCTTATTCCTACCAAAAAAACTTTTTTTTTCTATATCCTTTAACGAGGACGATTGCTAAAAACAGAAGATGATTGGGGAAGAAGAGTTTAAATCACAGTTATATGATATATATGAATCAGGTAGTTTACAAGTACTATCCAATTGCAACTATATAGAGTTTACTTGCAAAGAGAATGAGAATACAAATGAGGGTCTTAGTCAAGCATTGAAAGCTCAGTTCATCATATCAAGTAACATGGACTTAGAGACGTCTCGTATATCTACAAAGAGGTGTCACGGTGACAAAAATCCTGCTGATGAAAACATCATAGTCGAAATATTAATCCGCTATGAAACAGTCTTCCAGGAACCACAGCTATGTTTTAGGCTCTGGGACCAAGTGGAAGAGAGTAGTTCTGATTCGATAAGATTAAATTTCGGTCTAATTGATAGATTGAAAGACGATTCTAGATTACCTGGCTGGTTTATATTGAATATTGATTTAATTGATAATGAACCGTGGTTTATAGTCGGAGTCTGCGATACAGAAAATATAATCGGCAATCTGCTGTTGGATTATAAAAACCGTTACATGGAAAGATGGGTATCTGTATATATGATAAGTTGGTTAACCCAAGTTTGATAAGTAAGAAGAAAGCAAGAGAGAGCGAAAGAGAGAGAGAGAGAGAGAGACGAGGGAGTAAAAAGTAGAGCGAATTCATACATAACAAACGTTGACGAAATATCTTCCATCTACATTTAGTCTATCCAGATTACCTTCTACATTGTAGAAAAAAAGATACTTGCCCTATTATCACCCATCCAGTTAGTCATTCTAAATAATATAAGATAGCCTATTATATTCTACCGTATCTTATTGTATTCTATTATATTTGAACATAGCAATAACCATCCTCGTGCATCAATCAGTCATAGTTGCATGAGATCCCAGAAAGGGATCAACTGTGACACAGACACATAGTTAGATAAGATGATGGACCATAGCCATAGAGAGGAAAGAAGTCAAAGAGAGAAGGTGAAAAATTTTCTGTATTTTTTTTTTGTCACATTTTTTTTTGTCTTTTCTTTTTTTTTTTTGTCATTCCATCGCCATCCTTTGCGGAAATTTGAGGCAGAGTGAATTGACATTATTTGTTTGCTGCGATAAGATAACAATTTGGAGCTTTACTATCTATCTATATATATGTATATATATATATATATACATAAGTGTTTAGAGAGAAAGAGGTGTGCTCACAAATCTATTTATACCAGTTAGTTTTATATTCAAATACATTTGCATAGTCTTACAATTACTAATTACGGTTTCTACTTCTGTTCACTCTTTACCTATATTCATATACAATTTCATCTTTCTTATTGTTTGTCTGTGTGTTTATTTTGTTTCTGTGGTTGATAAGTACAGACAATAGCAGTGACAATCATTATACACTTTCTGCAATGGGGAATTATACAGAGAGTTGTCCCTTTTGGGATTACGACGACCTCACACCGTGTGGTAGAGCCTATATTATAAATTATACGGTGCCTTTATATTTGAGTGCACTTTTAATAGTCATTATTGCTTATAATGTTTTGTCTAATTATTATCAGTTGAATATACTAAAAGTTAGAAAGAAGAACCCGGTTGATGAAATGTTAGCGTCATCTCATCATGATACCATTAATATAGATGATCCTGAGTCACAAAGTTTATTATCACCCAGGAATAATAACATTACTAATCATAATTATTCCTATACCGAAATTAACAACAACAACAATAATAATAATAATAATGAGCAGTCTCTGACTGATCGTCATTTCTCTATAGAAAATTTGAAACTAGTAAAATTGAATGGTGAGCCACATGGTAAAGTCACTATTATTAATCGTGGGCCAATGGAAAAAATGGGGTTGGCTTTAGAATTTATCTTGGTTCTATCACAATTGCTATTTCATTTGGTCATTTTGTTAAAGACGTCCTCCTATCGTGATTTAATAGACTTCAATTATGGTAATATTAGGAATCAAAATTTGATCAATGTATTACTTTGGTCAATTTTATTTAGTCTAATAACTATTAGATGTTTTAATGCTAACCAAAATAAATGGTTTATAAATAAATATGCGGGAAATATTTGGAACCTATCGTTTCTTTCATATTTGACTGTTTTCACTTTCAATCTACTACCATTCCGCTCGATTCTGATTGGTCATATTAATTCTTTACTGATTAAAAATTACTATACTATTCAATTTTGGATCGATTTGATATTAGTCTTATTATTACTCTTCTCTCCCATTAAGAATGATTTTGGGGTTTTGTATCAAACTGAAAATGATGTTATACCATCTCCGGAATCTATCACTTCAATCGCCTCCTTTGTGTGCTGGTCCTGGTTGGATAAATTCGTCTGGGTAGCAAACAACCATTACATCACAATGAAAGATGTTTGGGGTTTGAAATTAGAAGATTACTCAATCTTTGTTAACAAAAATTTCAAAAATTACTGTAAAAGTTTGGTCCCGACCGGTAAAAAAAGAAGTTTTACTTTCAAATTACTGACTTTCTTCTCAGATTATTTCTTACTTCAAGGTGTTTGGGCCTTTTTGGCAAGTCTTATCTCTTTTATACCAACCATCCTTCTAAAAAGAATCTTGGAATACGTTGAGGACCAATCTTCGGCTCCAAGGAACCTTGCCTGGCTTTATGTCATTTTAATGTTTGTTTGTAAAGTGTTTGTAGCAATCGCTAATGGTCAAGCTTTATTTCTAGGTAGAAGAGTCTGCATTAGAATGAAGAGTATTATTATATCAGAAATTTATTCAAAGGCTTTGAGAAGAAAAGTTTCTAATACAAATAAACAAGGACAAGAACAAGAACAAAATACCAATGAGAATGCTGAAGTTCAAACTGCTGAAGAAGATCCACAAAAAAGAAACCAAAAGGATCATTTTGATGGTGATGAAGAATCCTCGTCAAAGGCTCAGTTGGGTACTATCATCAATTTGATGGCTATTGATGCCTTTAAGATCTCTGAAATTTGTGGTTATCTACATTCCTTTGTGGAAGCTGTGGTCATGACAATAATTGCATTGACTTTGCTATATAATTTGATTGGATTCTCTGCCATTATTGGGACAGTAGTCATTTTAATTATGGTTCCAATAAACTTCAAATTGGCTATCATTATTGGTGATTTACAAAAGAAAACATTAGCTGTCACGGATAAACGTATACAAAAATTGAATGAAGCATTTCAAGCGATCAGGATTATTAAATTTTTTTCATGGGAAGATAATTTTGAACGAGATATTAATGAAATTAGAGATAAAGAATTGAAATATCTAATCAAAAGAACTATTTATTGGGGTGCTGGTGGATTTGTTTGGTTCATTACTCCAACTCTTGTTACTACAGCTGCATTTTCCTACTATATCTATGTTCAAAAGATGCCATTGACTACTCCAATCGCATTTACAGCTTTATCGTTATTTGCCTTATTAAGAGATCCATTAGATAGATTATCTGATATGTTAAGTTTTGTTATTCAATCTAAGATTTCTTTGGATAGAGTAGCTGAATTCTTAGAAGAAATGGATACCGAAAAGTATCAACAACTGACTATTGCTCCGAGAGGTAATAAACTGGCTTTTGAAAACACTACTGTTGCATGGGATAATAAAGAATCAACATTCAAATTAAGAAACTTAAATATCGATTTTAAGATTGGTAAATTAAATGTAGTTATCGGTGCCACTGGTTCAGGTAAAACTTCATTATTAATGGCTTTACTAGGTGAGATGCATTTATCGAAAGGTAAAATCATAGTACCATCTTTAGAAGCCAGACAAGACTTGGTACCAGATTCAGATGGACTTACCAACTCTATCGCCTACTGTTCTCAAGCTGCTTGGTTATTAAATGATACAGTTAAAAATAATATTCTTTTCAATCGTCCCTTCAATAAGACTAGATACGAGGCTGTCATTAATGCATGTGGATTGGTTCGTGACTTTGAAATTTTGAAAGCTGGTGATAAAACAGAAATTGGTGAGAAGGGTATCACATTGTCAGGTGGGCAAAAGCAAAGAATCTCTTTAGCTAGGGCCTTATATTCTGATGCAAAACATGTCTTATTAGATGACTGTTTAAGTGCAGTAGATGCTCATACAGCATCTTGGATATATGACAATTGTATCACTGGTCCACTGATGGAAAATAGAACATGTATTTTAGTGTCTCACAATATTGCATTAACTTTGAAAAATGCCGACCTTGTTGTTATGTTGGAGAATGGTGAAGTCAAGGAGCAAGGTACACCAATGGAATTATTAGATAGAGGTGTGTTAGGAGAAGATGAATTAGTTAAAAGTAGCATTTTATCTAGAGCTGGATCACTAGCTAGTATTAGTAATGCTGTTAATAATGCAACACTCAAAACAAACACCTCAATAACAAGGAATATGATTACCGAGACAAGTAAGAAAGAAAACACCGAAAGTACAGAACGAACTAAAATCAGCGATGATGATGGTAAATTAATTGAGGAAGAGACTAAAGCTGAAGGTGTTGTTAGTCTAGACGTTTACAAATGGTTTTTAGATGCATTCGGTGGGTTAAAGATTGTTTCATTTATGTTAATCCTTTTCTTTATTCCAGAAATTTTCCAGATTGGCCAATCATGGTGGTTGCGTAAATGGGCTGCTATTTTACCTAGTGATGATGGTGTGGCTTCTGCTAAGCATCTTTTTGTTCCAAAAAGTCCATTTAATATTAAATTCTATTCTAATGTTCCATCTAGTTCAGTTGATACAACTATTTTTAATACTGTCCAAACTAATGTCACATCTGATATACATGTTTTGAAGAAGAATAAGCATACTAATATGTACTATTTATTGATTTACTTGTTATTCGGTCTTTCCCAATCGTCTCTTGCCATTTTTAAGCTATTCCTTACCTATTTATATGGTATCTATGCTTCCAGGGATATCTTCAAAAGACTATTACATACAGTTTTACGTGCAAAATTAAGATTCTTTGATACCACACCTATTGGTAGGATCATGAATCGTTTCTCCAAGGATATTGAATCAACAGATCAACAATTGACCCCTTATTTGCACGGTGCCATTTGTACTTTAATGGGTTGTATTACAACTGTTATGTTGATTACATTTATCACACCACAATTCGTTTCCATTGCAATTATGGTGGGTATCTTATATTATTTAGTTGGTTACTTCTATATGGCAGGTTCCCGTGAATTGAAGAGATTAGATTCTACAACAAAATCACCAATTTACCAACATTTTTCTGAGACTTTGGTTGGTGTTACTACTATCCGCGCATTTGGTGACGAAAGTAGATTTCTTCAAGAAAATCTTCAAAAGATAGATGAAAATAATAGACCATTTTTCTACTTGTGGGTGGCAAATCGTTGGTTAGCCTTCAGAATCGATATCATTGGTGCTTTAGTTGTATTTGGTGCTGGTATCTTTATCCTTGCTGATATTAAAAACATCGATGCTGGTTTAGCAGGTATCTCATTAACATATGCTATTTCATTTACTGAAGACGCTCTTTGGTTGGTCCGATTCTATAGTGAGGTGGAAATGAATATGAATTCTGTTGAAAGATTAAAGGAATACATGGACGTAGATAAAGAAGAATACGTGGCGCATCACAATAAAATTATTCAAACACCACCAATACAATGGCCACAGGATGGTAGAATTGAGGTTAATAATTTATCGTTACGTTATGCTCCAAAACTTCCACGTGTCATTAAGAATGTTTCATTTACTGTTGATCCGGGATCCAAAGTTGGGGTTGTTGGTAGAACTGGTGCCGGTAAATCAACCATCATCACTGCACTATTTAGATTCCTTGATCCTGAAACTGGGTATATTAAAATTGATAATTATGACATTACATCTATAGATTTAACCAAGTTGCGTCGTGCTATTACTATTATTCCACAAGATCCTACATTATTTGCTGGTACTATAAAGAGTAACTTAGATCCATATGATGAATATAGTGATGAGGCTATATTTGCTGCTTTGAGACGTGTTAATTTAGTTACTTCTGAAGAGTTAGAGCAAGGTTACACTGAAGATAGAAACTGCAATAATAATTCCGATAATGATCAGGCTTCCGTGACTTCGGTTAATGTTAACAGATTCTTAGACTTGTCTAATGAAGTTACTGAAGGTGGTGGAAATCTATCTCAAGGTCAAAGACAATTAATGTGTCTTGCCCGTTCCTTGTTACGTTCACCAAAGATTTTATTATTAGATGAGGCCACAGCATCGATTGACTATGATAGTGATGCAAAGGTACAAGCCACAATTAGACAAGAATTTAGCGAAAGTACTATTCTTACGATTGCACATCGTCTAAGATCTGTTATTGATTATGATAAGATTCTAGTGATGGATGCAGGTGAGGTGAAAGAATATGATCATCCATATTCATTATTATTAAATAAGGAAAGTTTATTCTACAGTATGTGCGAACGCAGTGGTGAATTAGATTCTTTGATTGAAATGGCCAAGAATGCCTTCGTTCAAAAATTGAATAATACCAACCGTTGAATAGCATGTGCCAAAAAAAATATTTTGTGTATCTATGTATGGATATTCGGTCATTTGTATAGCCCAAAGTATGTACTTTAAAGATACCATATAAAAACGATGATAAAGAAAAAAAAAGATAATAAGTTTTTAAGATTCGAACTGTATTTCTGTAGGTAGAGAATTGAGCAAGCCACTGCATCCAGGTTCAACTAACTGGGTTCATTCATTTTGGAACGTTTGAATTAACATATCGACTCTGTTATCTTATCAGATTCTCAAAAATCTTTCCGTCACGCTTCTTTTTTTTGTAATCACAGCCACGGCTTCTACAGAAAGCTGAAAATGCCCGTTGCTGACATCACTGGACACGAACTGCGACAAATTCCCTCATCCTTGTGGAAAATTCCTTAGAAGCAAAATGGAAATAATTAAAAACATTTTAAACCGTTTCATAGACACAAACTACAAACAAACCATTATTAAATGGACAACACTTTGCTACGAAAAACGTTTTCAGTCTCTTCTTCTCTTGGTTAAAAACTCAAACTGAATAACCACCCTTCAAAGGAAACTCAATTGATTATATATATTAAAAATGTCTAGATCTGGGTATGTTGAGAGATTGCTTGTGCTATGACTGATGCAAATTGTTATCTTTTGCGCAACTTTTGTTTATTTCCTATGAAGGATTTTTGGACATTCCTTTTTTACTAACATATTGCTATATATGTATTATATTTGAGCAATTGAAATATACAATCTCGATGTTGTATGAATACCTTCATCTTGGAAATAAGTCAAATGTTTATGACCATTTGAGGTCGTTCCTGTCTATTCCCTGATACTGTATATTTCAATTTCGTTTCTTTTATTAATATATATTACATATAAACACAAATCAATTACAACAAAAAAATGTGTTGAAATTTGAATACAGTGTCACTGTTGCTGATGAATCTTTAACTGCGTTCAATGACTTAAAATTAGGCAAGAAGTATAAGTTTATCTTATTTGGCTTAAATGATGACAAGACCCAAATTGTTGTTAAGGAAACCTCCAATGATCCTTCTTATGATGCTTTCTTAGAAAAATTACCAGAAAACGAATGTTTATATGCTGTCTACGATTTTGAATACGAAATTCCAAATGAAGGTAAGAGATCTAAAATTGTTTTTTTCACATGGTCTCCAGATACTGCTCCAATTAGATCTAAGATGGTTTATGCTTCTTCTAAGGATGCTTTAAGAAAGGCTTTGAATGGTGTTGCTACTGATATTCAAGGTACTGACTTCTCCGAAGTTTCTTATGACGATGTTTTAGACAAGGTCAGCAGAGGTTTCCACTAAGTTGACTTTATCAGAAAAATCCCCTTCTTTATAAGCCACTCTCTTATCTATTTCTATTTATATATCTAAATATATATTAACTTATATATGTCTTTATCATTTTAACGACTTGACTATCTTTTTTTAGTCTTCTCTTAATGAAAATATATATTCAACACACATACATACATATGTATAGATAGAAGACTATAATATACTCCATATTTTATTCTAATACGCATTCATCCAATCGAGGCAAATGAGAATGGTTCATATGCATGACCATCACCTTCAAAAAATTTGGACATAGCTTCGACCCAGTGTAATCTTAACGCATGTAACATAGCTGAAGTTCCCTCCATACATACTAAGATACAGACAGTTAAAGTAAACCACATCCCGAATAAAAATACAACAGATAAAACAGATAAAATGGAGCCAGAATTTTTGGAAGAGAATGAATTACGGATAGTCATATCCCATAGTACACTTGATAATTGAGCATGAGCCAATGATAACGCCCATAGACGTAAATACGAAGCAGTATGTGAGATACAGTTCAGACAGAATTCTATGGTATGGATGACTTGTTGAATCATGATATCACCGAAATTAAATTCACCATCTTTCCCATTCGAATTCTCATCACTTTCGAAATCTGTAATTACCATTGCGTCGCTCTCAGTGGAGTCTCTTTGGGTATCTAATAGAGCCTCGTTGATTTGTTCATCGTGAATATTTTGGTAACCTTTTCTTGAAGCTTCATTGTTGATTTTCCTTAAAGTTAAAGGCTTATATAATAAGAGCCATGGTACACATACTACTGCGATAATCAAAAGAATCTGTTGTAAGATGGCTTGACCCTTATATAATGGATCATCGATTTTGCCTGGAGCCAAAAACATGTTAATAAGCATATTTAATAGACCAGGTGCAGGTTTCCCATCTTTGATCCAATCCTTGGACCATTTATATATAATTGCCCAGGATAGATAACCAAATATGGATTGCATAAATAGAAAGCTCGGTATAAAGTTACCAATGATATCTATCCTAGAATTATTGTGTCTATAGTTGACGTAGGAGAAACATAGAGAATAAGTCATGTGAGCAAACCCCATTAAAACGGATAATTTCATTTTATATGAATTTGAAAAGATCAAACCATTATCTGTGCCATGCCAAGCATAATCGAGTCCAAAGGGATAAACACCTACTTGTTTAGCTTCTACCAAAGTATCTTCTTTAAAACTTGACGGCCATTCCCAGCCAGATTTAAATAACGTCATTGATAAGGAGAATATATCGTTGTACATAAGTCCAGTGAAAATCGAGAAAAGACCCATCATTACAAGGATATATCTCCCACTGTAAGCCATATCGAACATTTCTCCACGTTTCATCACTTCAAATTTAGATTCATTCAATATTAAATACATGGCGATCAAAAAAACTATGAACCCATGACCTGCGTCACCAAACATGATGGCAAACATGAAGGGGAAAGTGACAATAGTGGCCAGACCGGGATTGACTTCTTTATATGTGGAAATCCCATAGGAGTCTACGATAGCCTGTGCGGCAGCAGTAAATTTGTTAGTTTTATAAAAAGTTGGAGGTAGTTTATTGGTGTGGATAATGGTCACCACAGCACTATACTCTGAGCCCAATATTTCGATTTGATCCTTCAAACTATTGGATAAGAAATTTAAGTCCGAAGATGGAATCCAACCTTCTGCTACAAGGCCATGCGTCTCCTGTCTGAAAAGATTTAGGGTGGCATACACGTATTTTTCACGTTTGATTATGGCATCCCAGAAGGATATTTGATCGTTGACCACCAATAACTCTGTATGTAAAGCTTGTTCTGTGGAATTTAAGATATGTTCCATTTCTTCGATTTGATTATTTAGATTTTTCATTGTGGTGAAATGCTCTTTATCCATGAGTACAATCTTACCATTCAATGAGTCAATGACTCTTTTAACTTTTGCTACCAATATTTCACCATGAGTGAATATCATAAAACAATCTTTCTCCACTAGAGTATCATTCTCTAACAATGGTTCTTCAATAGGAATATTTTGGAAATAAAGGTTACCACGTAACAATCTAAACAAGATCCTGTTCAAAAGTTCCACTTTACTTCTATTAATTGAGCCTATAATCATATGTTGATGGTGTAACCCGCTGTCGAACATGAAAAAATCGCTACTATTATCGAAACCATTCCTGTCCTCATGGATCTCGAAACTATCAAGTGAAGTGTTATCCAAATCAAGACTATTGTTATTGTTATTATTGTTATTGTGGAAGGGATTGGACACTAAATCCTCTTCACTGGAAAGAGCAAAGTCTTCTATATCCAATTCATTCCGATCATTTAAGTCTCTAGATATCCTGCCTACAAATCCAGGATTTATTTGGAAAAACCTTGTGCATTTAGAGATAACATATCTGTTCTCCAAAAGATCATTCAGTTTTCTTTGTACATTACTATATGACTCGTCTAATCGCTTCACTCTTTCCGATACAATCGCCAGGTCTTCCATGTAATCGTTTATTTGATCGATGGAATAGAAATCCAGATCCTTGACAGCTATATCATGGGGAACATAAGAATGGCTATTCGAATGCCAAGTGGCTTCACTATGAGAGGTTAACATATCTTTCAAAAAGGACAGTTTCCTTTCTTTGTCGTCAAACCTTCTCAACTGTGTAACATAGCCTCTTTGGAAATCAGTCAGATCCAAATTCAAGTCTCTAAACATAAGAAGACCGAGCTTCCCTAATAACATGGCGATTTCCCTCGATATTTCTAACGGAATATACAACTGGACATAGGTCATATCAGCTGACCTGAAAATAGCCTCCTCTTTAGACATAATTATCTATCTGTACGTTATATGTTTGATGCACAGGCAAATTCAAAAAGGGAAGGGTTGAAGTTAGTACCACTTTATAAAACAACAGTTGCTTGTCGTATATATATATATATATATATCTGTCTACACATGTGTATGTATCAATTGGTGCATATATCCACCGTTAAGCATTAATATGTCAATAACTAATTTTCCACTTTGCTATATAAACATCTGCTAGACGGAAAGGGGGAAGAGGAAAGAAAAGAGAAAAAAAAAAGGTTGGGACGGCGAGACGTTCGAACCCCTGAACGAAAATAAAAAAATAGAAGAAAAAAAAATCGAAAAATAAAATCTCTCGAGGAATTTGGAGGTGTCGTCGTTTCTGTCGATTTTCGGGGAGAAGAGAGGTGAGGAGGTGTCAAAAAAGGTTGACAATCTAGCTGGACGGCCACTTGACCTAGTTGAGCAGTCGGTTAACAAAACATCACGCAGACTATGCCGTCCTTGTCCTACTTGTGACCACAGTCAGAAAGTATTGCAGTGTATAGCAGAATATTTATGTGTATGTGTATGTGCTTGTATAAGGGGAAGGAGAGAAAAAAAGAAAAAGGAAAAAGGTATACTCAAACATTTCTGCGTAGAGTCTTCTTTCAGTAGAATGTTACAAAATAGCAGGTTGACAAGTCTAACAGTGATACTTATCTAATACAGTGAGCACTGCTTCATAAACATCTTCTACAATCATTGTGGGTTTTAGATGGCCCAGTTTATCTCCTTCACGGTATACACCTGTTTTGACTAAACAACTCTTCCAACCATAGTTTTGTGCCCCAGTGATATCACTTGCAGGATTATCGCCAACCATAAACACATTGCTTTGAAATGGTGATTTTTCATCCGGAAACTCTTCTCCTAAAGGAGGTAGTATCTGTTCAATGTTTGAATTAATATCGTATAATTTATCCATATCATTATCGTTATTATTTTGTAACTTATTATTCCAATCAACTAAAACATGGTGTGCAAAATCATAGGTCAGCTTTGTAGGTTTCCCCAAGATAAAATCACTCAATTTTTGTCCGGGATTCAATGACTCGTACAATGTATGCACCAGTTTTCTAAATGCTCCTTGACCGAACCTATTCAATTTGTATGGATTCGCCCATAGTAAATCGTCACATGTAAAATATATAGGGATCGATGGCGTGGTACTGCTCTCTTGTCTCATGGTATTAAGCATCCCACGTTCACTGTTCAATAAATCAGATATGATTTGTAAATCGCCTGCCCAATTTCTTGGATCGTTAAACACTAACACTGCATCAAATGGAACTGTGTCTATATCAGGAATGTTTCTGGCCAACTTTTGTAATTGGTCTGGTGATAACCCTGAGAATGGCGTAATGTCTGGGTTGTATCTCACAATATCGTTTGGGTGCACTACTTCCTCGAATCCATATTTCTCTGCTACATTCCTTACCCCAGGTGTCCCAACTGCCAAAATTCTTTTATATTTAGGGACCAAAGTCTTGAAAGGAGTATGGCATTGTATAATCTGTAAAGGAGAAATCTGCACTTGCAGTTTTTCCGAAATAAACTTGGTTCTTTCATGCTCTAAAGAACCCCCACCATTGGTTAATAGAACGTATGGGATCTTCTTTTCATTTAAGATACGTAATGCCTGGCCTGCTCTATTGATTGGCTCTGCTCCTCTTAGTAAGACACCGTCTATGTCAAAGGCAAAAGCGATATTTTTACCAGGCCTTGTATGGAAAAGTCTTCTAAACATTGTTGTCTCAAGAAATTATTCTTATTCTTTTTCAACTGTGTCAATGATACGTTATTCAACACTAGAAATATCTCTCAATAGACCACTTTTTTTGTAGCTAGAGTAGAGAAGATCTCGACTCGAGTTTTTCGTGTACATTTCTTCCAATATTTGTGCATTAAAAATAACTGTCGTTTATTTTTTTTATTTTTTTGTTATCATTTGTTTCGAGTATTTTAGAATTTTTTTTATTTTTTCGTTGTTTTGGTTAAAACTATGATTATGTCATCATGTGGAGAAGATGACTCAATATCGTTATGTATAAGCAACAACAGTTTAATTTAGAAAAGATATGACTGAATAAAACATATAAAGTACTTGAACACCTTCCATGTATATATCAATGGAAGAATAAATGATTAAATGTACGTATTTATGTATTTGTATATAAATGAGACATATGTATTATCATTAACCAATGTCTTCTATATATATATATATATGATAAACTCTATAAATATTCTTATTTTTGTTTTTCTATGATATTTTCTTCCCTCAAACAGTAACGTTTACTTTGGTAGCATCTATCTCAACATCAGTAAATCCTTCATCCATGGTATGAGTAAAAGTTTCAGTAAAATCATTGACATTATCGATTAGTTGATTTACTGCGTGGCCCACAACGATTAATCCAGGTGGTCTTGATCCAATTTCTTCCACGGTTTGCTGTAAATATCTTAATTTAGTTCTAGTGACACGTTGATCAGGACAAGAAGCCCTTTCCACAATGGCAAGAGGTACCTCTGGGTCCCATTTTTTCTCCAATAATGATTTCTGTAAAACGTCTGCTCTATGTAACACCATTAAAAACACTGTGGTCCTTGATGACACATATTCAGGCACCTCAGGAACAGCGCCTTTACGGCCAGTACCTGTGCATATCAACACTTGATCTGCTACACCACGTTGAGTAGCCGGTATTTGTGCTGCAACTGTGGATGCCAAAGATGAGGATATGCCTGGTAAAACCATTGGAGTGAACCCCCTTTCCTTAAACCATAAATATTCTTCACCACCACGACCAAAGATGTAAGGATCACCTTGTTTTAATCTAACGACATGGAGCCCCTGTTTCAATGCCTCCAAACCGATATTCAGAAACTCGTTTTGAGCCTTCTCTGCATTACCTGGGAATTTCTTTGCAATTATTAATTTTGTACCACTAGGTATCAAATCTAATACCTCTTGTGGTACTAGTTTATCTGAAAGTATTAAATCAGCAGTCTTGATTTCATGCAATGCACCTAGAGTAAGCATAGAGATAGAACCTGGACCACTACCAACAAGAGATATTTTACCCTCTTTATTCCTCTCTGATATCAATTCTATAGGAATTTCTGTGACACTTTCCTTATCGGTTAATGCTTCTAAATCACGTAAAGTTATTTTATCTAATTTGGAGAGTGGATAATATTCCATAATTTGAGATAACCACCTACATCTTCTATGTCTTTGATCATTTTGGGTCATATCGAACTCTTTGATCAATTGATTAAATTTATGTGAATCCCATGGATCATTATCTAAACCGTATCCTAATCTAGGAAGAGATAAGGGGGTATCAATGTATTTTTCCTTTAAAAGTATTGAATTATGTTGTTGAATTAACTGATCTCTTAAGAATGCCATATTTGATATAACTTCAGAGATATTTGCTGGTAAATTATTGACAATATCTCTTTTTATTCTTTCATCTAAGATGTAACCTTTCCCATTAGTAGTCACAGAGATCTGTAAACCTGACCCCCTTGGATCGGTATAAGTAGGTAACAAGGTAAACGTAGAATATTCCGGTTGTTGGTAGGTATTGATAGGTATTCTCAATTTAATACATTGCTCGTATATTGGTTGAACTAATGGCAGCTGATCACTCCCAAGATTAACGAATAATCTATCTACTACACCAGATGTAATATTCCTACCTAAAGTGGTCAAATCATTCAATTTCACTTGACGATCAATAATTTGAATGGAGGTGTTAATGTTTTTAGTTTTAAATTCGTTTAAAATTGCATTAATATGACTGGGATGAGATGGATTTATGATTATTGGAATAGCGCCCGTTGTTAAGACTCTATGTAATCTTTTAATTGTTAATGAACAAACTCTGTGATCTTCTTGGACAGACACATTTGAACCTGTCCCAACAAATAAATGGACTTCACCATTTGTATTGGAACCTAAAATTAAAGGTAGACTCATGTTTTGATTATTATTATTATTATTATTTTGTAGTATTAGTAGATGGTTAGGAAAACAAGTAAATATCTTCGTGTATGCGCCTGTATATATGTATCAAAATTTTATTATATGGTTTATTACTATTGGGTGCTTGGACATTAACAGAATGCAGATGCAATATACTTGGATTGGAAATCTCTAAACGGTAAATTGGTATAAGACATAGAATATCCCTTTATGCGTATATATATACCTGTATAAATATGAGTATTTAGTAATAAAAGTATATACCAAATAAATTGTGGACGTGTAACATTAGGAGTTAAATATGAGTATATATGAGTGATAATATATATCGTAGTCAATCAATATTGCTCATAAATTCCACAGTTCAATCGCGGATATATAGATATCCTGTGTAAAAGCTTCGATTGTTGGGAGTTTTATGAGAAGGATACGGTGGAATTTGATCATTGTTACGGTATTTCCATCCTTCTAGTTTCTTTGTTAACGGGTTCTTAGTTAGCGGTTTCTTCCCTCGATTACTGTGGGAGTGAGTCAGTATAATGTGTGGATCACTTCCAACCACAACGAGTCGAATTCTTCGGAGATACAGATTCAGTTAGCTATTGAGACTGACAACGGTTCTCTCTTCATTAACTCATTGCCAGCATATTTGTTTTATTTTTTTGTTTTTTGCCAACACAGTTTTTTTTCTTGTTTCTTTTTTTTACACAAAGTTTTATCAAAATATGTGAACGCAAAACTGTGGTACCGTATGAGGTGATGTAAAGACGGGTTTTTCTGTAGATCACTTCCCACGAGTTATCAAATTTGTATATTAGGGCTTTAGCAACAGAGTTGTAAAATGATGTGTACCAATGAGTGATAAACTTAATGAACTTGAATAATCAAAAGTACTCAGTTAATTAGTTATTTGCCTTCTTGACGTCGTCAACAGTACATCCTAATTGAAGTGTATTGTTGCAACTTTGGTAATCTTTGTTAAACAACAAAAAATCCTTATGTTAACTACAAGATACAGAGTTTGCGAGATATATATTGTAAAAAAAAAATAACTTGAATAATTAATTATGAAAATTTATATGTTTTTATGTAATAAAAAAAAAGAGGTTAATTAATAAAAAGTGGCAACTGAATAGGTATTATTTGACTTAATTTAAAAGACTAATGTAACTTTTTTTGTTTTAAGATCGTGGGAAATATTATAAAGGATGCCACAATACATTAAGACTATATACTATATATATCTACTTATTAGTTTTTCCCTTCAGGTATGCATTTTGTGATTTATTCAGTCAAAAAAACAAAAGTATGAATCTTTAGTGAGAGTGAAATATTTGTAATTTTAATAGACTTCTTAAGTGTTCTGGAAGAAAATTCTTGTTTGCTTTGATATATTTATAATTATTATTGTTGTTGTCATTATAAAAATTTTTCAAGGAAAGATTTTGGTAGTGGAAGAGAAATAATAATAAATATATATATGAATCACAATTAATTTACAGAGTGTTCTGTGTTTGGAATTTTTATAAGAAATATGACATTCAATCTATTATAACAATTTCCTTTATACAGCATAAAAAGAGGCAAACAAAGATATAAATGGACTTTACTTTGTAGAATTCACAGTTTAAAATTTTAAGTATTAGAAAAATGTAAATGTTTGTAATCATCTATATATCTAATCAAGTTCGTTATTAACTTTTTTTTTTTGCTTTACATTTATGGGGTCTTGTAATAACCTCATACAATCTTACATATATCTGTGCCTTTAAAAAAGTGATAGATAGACGAGTTTGATTAATAAATTAAGGCAACTTAGAATGTCCTCTAAAAATAATAATAGAAATAAAAAATTTATAAAACATGCAGATTAAGAGTAATAAGTTGTATATACTATCCTTAAAGATAAGTTTATCAGTAAATTTTGCGTTGCGCCTTATTTATTTTTTTAAAAAAAAAAAAGAGTATTTGTAAATATGTAAAATAGATTATTAGAATATCCAGGATCTAATAGAGCAGTATATCACTTGTCTACCGGTCAGTTTCTGTCCTTTTTTAAATGTTACCATAAACTACTTATTTTTTACAGAAAAAAATATTGAACTTTATATTTTTACAGTAATCTTACAAGTCATCTCATTTATACATATATACATACGTGTTTATTATTCCTTTCCATTTTCTTTTTTTGGATTGTTTAGAGTATTGGAGTGAAAATATACTATTTATATTGACATATTCATATAGATATCGATCATAGAATTCAAAGAAAACACTTCTCTTATTGCTCAACAGATTTGTGTCGCTGTATCTGTTTTGTTATTTGTGACACTTCTCCCAACTTTAATGGACGTATTCCGTGCGGAAACTATGCGGAATACACCTTTAACTATCATCCTTTTTTTATTTTATTTTATTTTTTTTTTTGTAGATATTCCTTGCCCTTTTAATATGTTAATGTAAACTATACATAATAAATTGCAAAAGATTGAAGTATATAACAGTAAGACAGCTATTAAATAAACACATACCAATTGACAAAAACACAACAAAGGAGTAAAACGCTAAGAAAATAATACAACCTAAACTACTCTATAATCAACAAATTTCGATTATTCCTCTTTTTTTTTCTTCTTTTGTTTTTGTTTTTGTTTTATTCCTGATAACAAGAGTTTCAATTACTTAGATCATGTCCAAATCAAGATCCTCCTCTCTTTCCACACATGCAGCTAATTTATCTTCTAAATCAAGTGCAAATCAATCGAAATTTTTTAAAACTTTTGGTGAAGACATATGGAAGAATAAGATTGAAAAAGTTAACGCAGAATTATTCATAATGACATATGGTGTAATTGTGCAACAATTATGTCAAGATTTCAATAATGATTATATTAAGATCAATGAAAATTTATTTTCCATGGGATACAATATTGGTGTCAGATTGATTGAGGATTTTTTGGCGAGGACGGCTTTACCACGTTGTCCTAACATGGTAATGACTAGTGAGGTGATTACTAAAGTTGCATTCAAAATATTCCTTAATATAACGCCATTGGTAGATAACTGGAATAGTAATAAAGATGCATTCAGCCTTATCTTAGTAGAGAATCCATTAGCTGAATTTGTAGATCTTCCACAAGATGCAAAGAAACAATTGTGGTATTCTAACATTATATGTGGTGTACTTAAAGGTGCGTTGGAAATGGTTCAATTAGATTGTGATGTTGATTTTGTTTCTGATGTGTTAAGAGGTGATGCAGCTACTGAAATTAAAGTAAAACTAAACAAGGTATTAAAAGATGAAATTCCACTAGGCGAAGACTAAATCAAAATTTATAAGTATAGATATATATAGACTATCTTTGAACTACTTTTAATCATGTTACTTTTTGCAGAAGATAAATGCGCATAAAATGTTAGATATATAAACTCATTCATATATATTTTATATACAAGAATATTAATAAGATAATTTCCACCTGTCTCATACCAATAACTTAACATATATCAGTATTTATATTAATCTTGATCTTTCCACTTCTCTCTAACCAAATTGGCAATCTTTGATTGGTTTCTAGATCTTAAATCACTAGTATCTTTCTCATCATAATGTGTCTCATCTTCCGATTCTTTCTCATCGCTGCTATTTACCTCTTCTTCATTTGTTGTGCATCCTTCAATGTAACTTGCTGGTCTTGAGTCATGGAAAATTGGGATATCTGATAAAGAACCACGGGAATTGACTCTTGATAATGCATTAGATAAAACTGATCCAATAGAATGGATTGAACTTGAACGGCTTCTAGTTTGTCCAGTCTTCAAAGTTGAATCCAAAGACACCATCCGTCCATAATCCTTCAAAGTTTTAAATTTTTCATAATCTGGGAATACAGTAGGCCCTAATTCATCACAGATGTGTGTGATTTCATGTGACAATTCTTCTCTCATGGATTTTAGTGTAACAATCTTATCATTTGGATAAAATAATGAAACAAATAATGGACGCAGTGATTTCAACAAATCAATTCCGATTTCACCTGTCTTTAAACTTGAATATGTAGTTAACACCAAAATTGAGTAAAAATAGATAAATTGGCCAATCTTAGAATCAGATATTATTGAAGGTACCCATAACCATTGTGTGTAAATTAAGATCAAAGAGTATGTAACGTAAAGGATAGGTGCTAAACATAAGGCTACAATGATCTTCCAAGTAGCCAATAAATCCAACCCTTGCAACTTCACCACAGATTTTTTTAGCCCCTCACGCTGTTTCTTCTTGGAATAAACTTTGCTGACAATGAAAATGGGAGTAAATAAAACAGAACCTGGTAACGATAGAATGAAAAATACAAGCAATCTAATTAATCTTTCAATTAAAAGGAAAAAACAGCGGACAATATCCTTAATTGTAGAGGATTGTAATTTTTCAACTTGATGATCCTTTAACCCATAAGAATATAATATATTATTGTAAGCAGTAACCATCTCTTTCAATTTGATGATTCTAGGATCCTCTTTATACTTAGAATATCCTACCAATAAACGTCTATTAATTTCCACAACTAAAGGTAATGATAATTTGTGCTCAGGCATTTCGTATGATTGAAATAACCTTCTAGCGGCTTGAATAGTCATTAAAGTATCATAATCTGGTGCATTCTCGGTCACGGAATATAGTGATTCAGTGATCTTTTCCAATAACTTTGAAGTAGTCTCCCTTGGAGATTCTAAATATTGTTGACCCATGGATCCATCTACAATGATTGGTTCACCATATTCGATGACGGCTCTAGATCTAAATTTGTGTCTATGGAAATAATGTAATCCAACAGGAACCACATGAACCTTCATATGTGGGTCAGCTGCAGCAGCACCTAATGCCATGATAGCCACGCCTGCCTTTATTGGTAACAAAGAGGGCCTGTCATGTGACCCACCTTCAGGGAAAATTCCAACAGTACCATTTGAATGCAAATGGTTAAACACATTTTGGAAAACTTTTGAATTATCGACTTTTTTAGCATATTTGAAATTTGTACCACATTTTAACAATTTTGCTACACGGGGATTAGACGATTTGAATGGAGATGAAAGAACTATTGTTTCATCATCCACGACCTCTTTAATTTGGGCATTAGCCAGATAGTCTGGTAATCCCAACAAGGATTTGGCAATGAAGCGGGTGGTAAATTGTGGTGATTTGGATGGATCATCTATACAACGACCTTTAATTAAGGTTGGTTCATTGTCAAAATCAGGACAATATATTTCGATGTTTGGATCGACGGGTACTAAATAATCTTGTGCACGAGGAACAGGTATACTGCCCATAATTCTGCCGAAAAACCCAACAACTTTCATTTTCATACTAGATTCGGCGGTCACAAAACATGCTTGTCTACCTCTACCCCTAGTCAATTTCCGAGTTTCCAACATTACAAGACTAGGGTCGATGAACTGATTTGCATGTGGAGCACACACCAAGATTGTAGGAACACTCTGTTGGGGCATATTACAAGCTCCACGGACTTTAACCTCTCTGAAAAATATTGTGAACATGATGTTAAACAGACACATAGCCAAGTCATAAAGGAGGGTGAATATACTCCAACTAGATCCATTATAGGGGTTAAAATAACTTCGATCGATCTGAGGGACGTGTGCCCTTGATTTGGGTTTCCCTAAATCGTCTTTATTTTCCTTCTGACCAGCCATGGATGAACAAAAAAAAAAAATAGACTTGTCTTATTTAATGTTTTTATTTTAAAACCTTACTTCTATTTTTGAATCCAACAACGAAACAATATTTGGAATCGTCTTATTCTGATTATTATACTTCTTTTTTTGTTAATGCTAATGTTATTATTATTTTTATGATTATTAATTACTCCCACTTTATTACTATTACTTGTTCAAATGATTCTCTGTGGTATGCATCAAGCAACCCTGTTATATTTAAATAACCACTCTCTTTCAATATTTGCGATCAAACACCGGTTTCTGTGCTCTTTCAAAGTCATCTTCTGGTAATATCAGCTCTTGTTGGAACTGTTGAGTGTCGGAAGGGGGGGGGTGATGATGGTTGTGCGGTGGGGAATTCTCCACCTTTTCTTCTTTCTTTCTTTCTTTCCGGTCCCCCGTCTTCCCGCCATCTCCCGATCCCTCGGTTACACGCGGAGAGCCAGAATAAAAAAAAAATAAAAAATAAAAAAAGAACTAACAACAACAACAAAAATCCCCAACAGTAAAAAAAATAATAACAAAAACCGAAGAAAACATCGACGGAAAATATCAAATTCCGCTGCTCTTGCCCCGTTGTTTCCGCTCAGTTGTTGCTAGCGCCTTTGTACAGCCGTTCTTTTTTTTTTTTTTTTCCTTTTCTTTTATTCCCTTTTTTTTCCCCTTAATAAAAATTAGACACAAAATACTTGCTTTTCTCCCATTGGCAAAGGAAAAAAGAGGCGGGAGAGAGAGAATAATAGGAAAGAAAAAAGAGAGAGAGATTGAGAAAAGGATCGTGCTAGAGAAGACGGATAAAATAGACTATACTAGATGATACGTTATAAGTTTCATTTGACTTCTCTTCAGTTGTTTCCAATAACTAGATGCATTCGGTGTGCTATTCAGTTCATCTTGGTACCACTGATTCATAAATTGATACAACGATTGTAGTTTCACAGCATTAACATTGGGATTAAATTTTAAACATATTTTCTCAATTTGCTTAAAATTCGTTGTAAAGGATATTAGATCCCTTGA
The DNA here is from genome assembly GCA_030571675.1 of Arxiozyma telluris. Lineage (NCBI taxonomy): Eukaryota > Fungi > Ascomycota > Saccharomycetes > Saccharomycetales > Saccharomycetaceae > Arxiozyma > Arxiozyma telluris. The sequence goes on from JAJLYH010000151.1 coordinate 23,629, forward strand.
TGTGATATTTTTCGTCAGACGTTTGTACGTAGTGTGACTCCATTGTTCTTCTTTATCAGGTGTCAATAAAACATTCGAGCCTGTTGTATATTCGTCATGATCAGTACCCCAGTGAGCTAATCTGTTATACCACGTCTTCCACCACCGGTTGGCATAATTTTTATATGGGTCTCTTTGCAAATCTAATGCAAATATACGATACTCAGGTGTCATTTGACTAATAACTTCAAATAACTGGATCAACTGACTAGGTAAATATTGTTCGATCTCTGGGGAGCTTTCAATACTGTTTTGTAAAATATCTATCATTTGCGAACATAAGGGATCAATCTCTTTATGATACTCCTTTCTAAAATAATCTCCACTCGAATTGAATCTTAAATATCCTTGTTCTATCTCACCTTTGTAATTGATTCTAATCTGATCCTGCGCCATATATTTGATAATATCGTCCATAAGAACAATATACACTGGGTCTTGCACCCAAAAAGTGTTCGAAGAATGCTCGTCGTTCATTCCTAATACATGAAAAGGTGACACTTTGATATCATTTATGATCTGTACTTTCCCTGGGATACGTTTATATAACAGCTGTTCCTCTGATCTGTGTCTATCCATTCGATACAAGGGGACCATAAAATAATTGATCCTTTCAAACTGCTCACCCTGTAGAACATTCTCAAAAAATTTCATTGTATGGCTGCATGTATCTAGAGCTTTTGGCAGATTCGTGAAAATAGTGACAATATTCAGATCAAAATACGGATAGTCATTCAACGTATAGGTTGTCCATAACCATTTAGCCATCGCTTCGCTGAAAAACGGTTCAAAGTTAATAATTCCTTCTTCGCGGTTCTCTAATGTGCCCTTACAGCTTGTTAAATCGTTTCTTAGTGTCTTTGAATTGAAAAAATCGTCCCAGGTCATAATATAAGGTTTATTCAACCATTTTATATATTCCCTAATCGGAATTATCCCATTGGATCTGGTGGATGAGTCGTAGAGGTCTTCATATCTCAGTCGTTTGATCTGACTGAAATGACATTTTGTTAACGGTCTGCTTAACAACCGTCTTAACATTATTGGAATAAATATGACGTTTGTTTAAAATGCAGTTTCTTTATTTAGTTTCACAGGTATTTTTTTTTCCTTAGTTTGCTATTATTTCTTGCTGTAAAGATAGTTAAACCTTCATTAATTGATCTTCTGTTACTTATTGCTTGCTTCCTTTTTTTTATCTTTTCTTTTTTTCTGTTTTCTCTTTATTAATTTATTTTATTTCTTTTAAAGAGATATCTTTTAAGTTTCCAATATTATCTCAAGTCATCAAAAACAGACCAACTTCTTGAGCTACGATAATTTATATAATACTACAGCATGAAAATATAGGTTAAATTGACATGTATCTGCACCGTTAAATCTTTTATCTTTATACCATGTATTTAAATAAATAAATAAAAATATAAATAAATAAATAAATAAATAAATAAATAAAGAATATACCAACCAAGATAAAATAAACCCTTCTTACACGGTAAAAAAAAATAACACAATGTAAAAATCAATTCAAGTATGTTAACATCCTATTTTGTGCATTAAGAAATTGTATTATTCGCTTTCCCTTTATCTTTATTCTTTTCAGAGTTTCAAGAGGTGTGTGTTGGTATAATCTTAAATGTAATCATTAACGATATTTGTTTCTCTGGTATAGTTTATTGACAGAAAAATCATTATTGATGAGTTTTTACCACTTCTGCTGGTTATAACACATTGTGTCAGATAAGATCTCTAAGACTATTCAAAGGAATTTAAAAGTAGATCATGATCACCTTGGTTTCAAATTATTCTTCGGTAATGGCAACAAGCATGCTAGAATCTTATTGTATATTACATTATTATCATTGTTGGTTTATCCAATTTGGTTAAATAAATTTCAGCAAAATTTGGTAATTATGTTAGGACTGCTCGTTGGTACTCATTTATAGAAAGCTTATTTAACTCTGTAGTTATGTTGGGCATTGTTTTTATTATACCTTTTTTTTTATTATGAAATATATATAATTCTGAATACATGTTTCTATAAATGGATTTTTGTAATTTCTATTCCCATGTAAAATTTTTTCTTAAATATTTTCTTCTTCGTTGGCGTGGTAGTGAAATATTTCCTACGTAAGGTCTTCAGTATTCTGATCGTCAAGGAAATATTCATAATTCCGGCAGTTGATTACACCAAATTTATTTTTCATCAGTAAAAATATTTCACCTCAGCACAAAAACTATATATAAGTAGAGAGAAAACGTAATATTATTTATGTGCTTGCAAAGAGCGTGTACAAAAATTATATTTATAAAGAGCAAAAGAAGTCTTCCATAAATCAATATACATTACTTTTTCTTATTTATAGATTAAGCTTATCTATAGCTAATAGCATGGCCAATTTAACTCAACACATAATTAATTAAACTTTATCCGATCAGTATTCTAAATTCGTCTTCATTACATTTTAAAAAATCATACCACTTTATGCTGCTTCAACCAGCACGGTGGTCTGTTGGTGTCCACTTGATCTATTAATCCTTCCTCATGGAAACCAGCGACTTCCCTAGGCTGATTGAGTCCCAACAAAATTTTTTTCAAGAATACTAGTGCAGTTTTCTCCACTTGAAACCCTGAAGGTATCAAGATTGGAGTCTTTTAGGTTGAAAACATATGTTAATTCATAAATGGTTTTTATTAATAACAACATTAGAGACTCCGTTTCCTTTTTCCTTCCCCTTTTATCTATTGAATATATTTGTTCATATAAGTCACCTTCTTCATTTATTTGGTTTTCATCAATGAACTGTTGCTTTTCAATTCCCTAAGCATCTCTTTCTTACGCTTCTTCTTCATAATTGCTGACAAATACACTGAAAGATGTGTTTTCTGGTAATTCATCTACATAATCTACGGTTTACCCCATTAATTGAATGTAAGTGATCATAGTTTAGACATCTGCTAATAATAAATGGAATATTTATCCAAACTTGAAAACCTTATGAGAATAATGATTTTCTGTTCTCCATATTGGTATAACCACAGATTAATATCAACATGGTGAGAATTATGCTACATTTCATTGTCTAATCTGAGTACCCTAACGGCTTGTAAAAAATGATGTTTAAGAACTTTAAAGAAAAATATATTTATCGTATTTGACATCCTTGATACGTAGGGTTTAGTAACATGACTCCACAAATTAAATCTATCTGGGCCTAGGTGGTATTGACATAGGTATTGGAAATACAGAGTTTTCTTTTTCCAACCAAGGCATACTGATGCCCCCTTCTAAGAGATTTTTCATATATTTCTTGTTCAGTTTTTGAATATACTAGCATTGAACTTTGTTCTGATTCTCCATATATGCAAAAAAATATAAAGAATCTCTTGCAACAGTGCTGATAATTTTTTGTTGTTTTTTTTTGTGACATTTTTGATATTAGCATCATTTCGATCTGGTTTAGTGCTTGATTGTTCAAAATAAAAATTAAAATCAAACCATAGGAATTATATCATAAAGTTGGGTGGCTTTTTATCGATGTATTTGAATTGCGTGATATTGAATTAGCTCTCATCAATACACGTTTAAGGTGTCATAAACAAAATTGAACTGTATCTCTACCACATGGCTTTTGAATGGCATAGGCATTTTTTAGACTCTTATATGTTGTCATGTATCTGAAGGAATAACTTTGCTCTAAAACAACACACAAAGAATCTTCAATGAGATATTCTGAAATATTATATTTTGGGCATAATAGAGCAGTTATGGGAAGCCGTTCATTGGTATATTCGCTAATGATGAAATGTGCTTGTTTAAGTGTAGCTAATAAGTTAAAGGTTCCATCAATCGAAGCAGACTTGAGACTATCCTTGGATATATTTTTATATTGGAATCCGATTGGTAAATAATTATTATGTGGTGCCCTGCTAGCATTTGGAGATAGTTGCAATTTTTTTATGTATTTTAAAGATTTTTCAAATGATAATGCTTCATGAATTTTTAAAGGATAATTATCATTTTTTCCATTTAGAAACAACTAACTTTAGCCATAATGCTTTAGAGATGTTCGTTGGTTTACAAGGATGTTGGTTATAGAAATCTGTAAATCCAGAGTTCTTAAAGATCAGAGTAAAAAGAAGATGAGACACTCTAAAACAATTACATAGTTCGATAAATTCTGGTAAACCTGGTGAACACGAGACAGTTTTAATAGGAGCGCTATGAATATCATGCGGCAATTCGGTAGTATTATACCCAAATTCTGGCCGGTGTTTACAAACAAGTTTGGATTTGCAATCGAATTACTTTGAATAATACATTTTTGTTCCCTTTCTCTTGATGATTATATCTTGTTTATTGCTGGAAACACTTCACACTATTTTAGGTAATGAATTATTCCAGTGGTTAGCTCTTTTTACAATGTACCAGCTAGTATGTTAAGGAGAAATATTTTTCAAAATATCCTATAGATATGTGCTTTTGAAAGTGAAATACTGATATTTTATGATCTTTAACACTTTTCCATTTTCGGAAATTTATTGGGAGTAATTACTCGATAAGGAAAGTAGCCTGGAATGGCAATGTCTGAAAATGGAAATGCACCACATTTCTTGACTTCTTTGGGTAAAGAAGTGAATATGTTTAAATGAGCAACTGAAAACCAACAGAAGAAAGTCATTTATTGTGTCTCCATAATAATTAAATACACCCACTGTATACAGGCTTTAAGCTTCTTTATTTCAAGTTGTTGGCCAAAATAGATGTTCTTTTATTTTTTGTTAATTATTTTCAATCTAATATTTTAACCATATGCTTTTTTTATATTTATAGACGTAACGATAAATTTAGAAGGACCTCCTTTGCAAAAAACCGAACTTTTTCAATAAGAAAAGTAAGGATGAACCAAAAATACTTTGTCCAAAATCACAGTGTCATAGCAAGATGCATCTGAGATGGTGCTGTCGTTAATGGACATCGTTAAGTGATAAGATTATTGCTATATTGATCAAAAACTCTTCAGCCCCTTCTATATAAAGTATAAAAATAACTATATATGAATGTAAGATATAATTACATAAAAGGTTTTAAAGATAAATTGTAAAATTTATTTCTTTGCATCCCATTACCTTTTGCTAGGATATAATCTAAACTTTGGGACAAAGGCGCACAGAATTTTGAACCCTCTGATAGTCTATATGATATGTTTCAGGTCTCTACTTAATAGAGAAGTCAAACATTGGAAGTTAATCCTCTTACACTAATGAACCCGGTGTCTAAGGCGATGAGCGACTAACAAAATTTTTTTGAGAAAAAAGTTTGTCATTCAAGTTGCAATTGGTTTAAAATTGCAAAGACTGGTTGCTGGATCAAGGGCCAATATTAGTCCAAAGTTCTTTAAGAGCATAGAAATATATCAATAAATTATGTAGATGATATTTTGAATCAAACTAGTAAAGATCAGGCAAATGTACTAATTAGCTGTCCAAAAGTTTAGAACTGCCAAAGACTTATTCCATATCGAAGAATTTCTTTTAGATGATACGCTACAGGATGATAGTTTTGACATACAGAATGAATCAAGTCGGTGTGCTACCGGTTATTTTGATTACTCTGGAATTGATAATCGTATTTCCATATCTGTTGGAATCGACAGAACTTTTAAGAATACAGTAATGATGAAGTAATGCTGTGTTATTGTTGGAAAATGCCAAAGGATAGGCTTTATCCATGATCTCTCTTGTCCAGACCGCAACCCTGTATCTTGTGAACTGACAGTACCACTCTCCCAAAGCAAATAAACCACACATTTACCTAATGAACTTAGACATCGCACCATTAAGAAAAAGTTTTTAGAGATGTTAGATCTACAACCCAAGAATCTTAGTCTTCGCTTACTAAGCATCTTTTTCAGTCCCCATTACTAATTTATTACAGAGAAATTTTGCAAAGAATAAAAAAAGAAAAAAAAAAAAGGCAAAAGAAAAAGAAATATATTTTAGTAAGCAAAGAGGCCATTTAAGGAGCCAATATTATCCCCCTCCAATATTTGCAAGGAAGACGAGGCTGATGAATTATGAGAAGGAAAAAGAGGGAGAGCAAAAGGATCAGTGATCTAGTTCACACACTGTTTTGGAGTTAGAGGTTGGAGTAAGTCAAATATATATATATATATATATATATACATGTAGGTACATATGCATATGAACAGGATGGGAGATTTCTCTAGTTACTATCCTCTAATCATAGTCTTAATGTAAATCAGTATTAATTTTCAGTACAGAACTTGTTCAAGTGTGCAAACAGGACTAATAACGTTATTATCATATAATAAATCAATAATAGCTATAAGATACAATTCAAAGAACAGAAATATGTCTAAACAGTGGGCTGACAATAAAGACGGTGCTTTTAAAAGACAAATTAGCTCCTTTCGAGAAATGATCTCGCCGGATCATCCAATCTATAAGCCTGCTGCCGGTAGATACTGGTTATACGTCTCTCTGGCATGCCCATGGGCGCACAGAACTTTAATTACAAGAGTGTTAAAGGGATTAACATCTGTTATTGGTGTCTCTATTGTACACTGGCATCTAGATGACAAAGGCTGGAGATTAGCACCTGATCAAACTGCTGACAAGTCTCAATTTTATACACCATCCGGTGGAATCACTACAACAAAACATGATTCTAGCGGTCAGTTAGCCACAGTCTCTAACAATTCACAAAGATTAAACGTTGATTCAACCTTTGATCCAGTTAATGGATTCACTAGATTATCAGAGTTATATTATAAGAGTGACCCAAATTATAAGGCTCGTTTTACTGTTCCCGTGTTATGGGATACTCAAACAAATACAATTGTTAACAACGAGAGTTCTTTAATCATAAGAATGCTTGATTCCGGGGTATTTGGGGAATTTGTCCCAGAAGAAGAAAAATCTAAAGTATTAAAATTGGTTCCAAAGGATTTGGAGGCGGAGATCGATGAGTTTAACACGTGGGTCTATGATAATGTTAATAATGGTGTATATAAAGCTGGTTTTGCAGAAAACCCCCGAATCTATGAAAAGGAAGTCACCAACGTTTTTGCTCATTTGGATAAAATAGAAAATATTTTAGAGAAGAAATATGCAAAATTAATTGAAAAGTATTCTAATGACACCGGAAAAGTATTGTCTCATTTCTTTACCGTTGGTGATCAATTAACTGAGGCTGATGTTAGATTATATACTACTATTGTAAGATTCGACCCAGTCTATGTTCAACATTTCAAGTGTAACCTCACCACCATCCGAGACGGTTATCCAATGATTCATTTATGGTTAAGGAACTTATATTGGAATTATCCTGCGTTCAAAGATACTACCAATTTTGAACACATTAAATTACATTATACTCGTTCACACACTAGAATAAATCCATTAGGTATCACTCCTTTAGGTCCTATACCAGATATTAAATCTTTATAAAGAAAGTCAAAAAAAATTGAATAAAAAGAAAGAAAGTAGTTGCGTGATATAAATTCCTATCACTCATCCTCTTCCACACCCATATCAATGTCAACCAATTTAAATGGGCTCTTTATATATATATATTTATATATACTTATTATCTTAAATTATATCTTACATAATTTTCCAAAATAATTTTTCTGAATCAACTATCTGTTTTGTAAAAGACGAAGTTTAGGTTTGTTATTTTCGGTAATTAAGTAAAACGATGTATTACGATCGAACATATCTAACTTATCTCCGTAAGAACTATTTACAAAACCAACATCAATTAACTAATTTCTACCTCGACATCAAAACAGTAAAAACAATTATGTAGAGACAAACATTTAGGATACCAGTCAAAAAAAAAAAGACGTACTGACAAGTCCATCAGCCAAACATGGTACCAACCTTGGGAGCCGGTGGTTAAAGATCCATGTAATCACTACCAACTGGCGAAAATGTTGGTTGAATCACTGGGAAGGTCGTTTCCACGAACTGAAAAATTCCAAAAAATATCCTGATTTAAAAATTTCCCTCTAGAGGGTAATGTTGTTGAAAGCTTTAACAATGATTTGTACTTCTTCAAGATGCTTAAACTCTATAATTTTAGTAATAGTTTTTATCGTTTTACCAAAGTCTTTAAAATAAATTATTGTAAAAATATTTTTTTCTAGGGATTTCCATAATCCAAAACAAAATATATATTAGTTTGGTCAAAAATTTATCCAAATAAAAGGAAATTCTACTATTAAATAATGGAATATGTTGAAATTGTTGAAATAGAATGTTCTAGAATAAAATAAATAGATAAATGAGATCTTAGTGGATTATAAACGATAGAAATAAAATATTTATCGTTTAGTCAGAACTAAACGATGATAAAAACCGTTTAACTAATTTACTATCATTCGTAAAGAAAAATTCATCATGAATGGCATATATAAACAGAAGAACGTCT
>JAJLYH010000152.1:0-31974 GCA_030571675.1 Arxiozyma telluris
TCTGTAAGGGGTTATCTCAAGTAATATACTAAAATATGGATATTAATTATATATAAACACTTACAAATTATACAGTTGTTGATTCTAATTAGTAAACCAATTATATAGTTCTTATTATAGTTGTTCAGTTATATTAAGTTGATCTCTTAGGTAGAACCTAATAGATCTAATAAGAATGTGAATGCTGATAATTACCTCTGGCACACTCTCTCAATAATCAGAGGTCTCTTAAATGAGTTTCTCCGTAATTTGCCACCAAGGACAATCCGACAATCGCTCGTTCGAATACACTCTTATAGTCTGGACCCAGAGTTTTCGGCTGTCCCAAGTCCTTTGCCTCCACATCAAGCGTTACCTACTGACTACATATTCCAGGATTCCCCAATTAGGGCTTCTTACATAAGATACTATAATATATAATAATAACAACAGAAACGTATATCAAACATATACATATACATACATACATACATACATGCATGCATACATACCTATATATATATATATATGTATGTTTAACGATCTTCTGCCCATTCATTCTCACGTCTAATAGCTGCTTCTTCTTCCGGTGTGAAGTCATTGACAATATTGAAAGTACGTCTAATCTCTTCAGGTGATCTACCCCTGATCATCTCAGCAACAACTTTGCAACCAGCGTCCAATAGCGGCTTAATATTCAAATAATTTGCAGCAAGAATGATTTCATACAACATCTCTTGGTCAACTTTCAAAAACTCCCTGTCCCAGGAATCCACGGGTGCAGACTTACGTGAATCGTCATCGTCTTCATCCGGGAAATTAGAATCCTTGTGATGTTCTGCCCATTCAATTATCTTTTGTAGCACGGATGATCTTACGTTAGGCACAGGCATAACGATTTCATCATCATCATCATCATCATCGTCATCATCATCGTTACCATTATTGTCGTCGTCGTCACTGTCATTGCGAAAGTTCGAATCATGCATATCGTTCAAATAATTCTTTAACAGTATAGATCTTTCTGCAATCTTTCTATCCACGGTGAACCTTTCACCTTCACCACTAACTAATACGACCGTTTGGTTCTTTTTAATCCCACTCATCTTTGTTTTCCCTGCCGTTCGTTTTTAAAGAAAGTAAATATTTTAAGAAAGCCTGTTTGTTGATCTTTGTGTCTATATTTCCTTACCACAATCTTTCGTCTTCCCCTTTTTCGCACTGACTCTCTGAGAACAAAATACAGACTGATCCTACCGTCCACACAACATATATATATGCTAAGACAGTCTCTACCATCTTTAACTTCTTCCCTCCCACCCCCAAACCTCCTATACATATTCTTTCTCCTCTCTCTCTCTGAACTTCCACTGGCTTCCCTCTGCCTTTCTGCCTGTTTTTTCCTCTTTCCTGTTTTTCTTTTTGATTGTGCCTCCAGCAACAGTCGCTAGAAAACGAACGAAACAAAGAGAGAAAAAAAGATCGAATCTCACACCTGCAGTGGAGAGTGGGAAGCCTGTGACTTCACTGGAAGGTGGGAACAGTCCATTTATATATATATATACGTATGTATGTATACCTGTTTATACAGTTGCAGAGAGTTATATTTCATAGTTGCTATATACACAACTGGCAAACGTCTTCAATTCGTCCGTCTGTGAGATTGTATCGATTATATTATGGTAGTCGTTCGGTGATGATAATAGTTCTGTGCAGCATTCTTTGACAGCTAATGCAAACATAGCCACAGGGTATTTGCTCATGTTTTCATCAGTGCGATCAGCATCGTCCTCTGCTGCCTCCTTATCCTGGCCCTTCTTCCTTGCCATCTTGGATTTATTGTCTATTTTCTTATCGATAGATTCTATGACTGTTTCAAACAAATTGTCAGTTATCGATTCTACCACTCTATGGATCCCCCTCATCCGCAGATACTCTCTGGTCTCACTCAATAATTCACTTATTAATTTTCTATTACTCTTACTATTATCATCATCGTTCTCTGAATACAGTAATGCCAGCGAGTCATCGTCTAGAAGTTGTTGTAGAGTGTACGCTTCCATTGATTCGTCTGGCAGCGTGACATTTTCCAATACGATACTAGCAACAACAATATTATTATAACTATCACTACTTCTCTTTTCAGTAATGGTCGAGGGACCAATCTTTAAATTTATATTGTCTCTTATTCTTTCTAATACATATCTAAATTCTGATTTCGTTATTTTTTCTTTGACATCCAATCCATTTAACTCAATAGTCACAACATTTTCTATCAATTTATAGTATTCCTCCCACCCACGATTCATTAACCACCATGAAATGGATAGATACCCTTGTTCATTAATATACCTGATTTTATCTCTACCCATATGTATATTTGTGCTCAAATCTATATCACTAGACCCGTACCATACTCTCTGTTTAATCCAACTGTATACATTACTCATCGATGAGTATATTGGGTTTGATTCATTCTGATTCTTTATAGTCTCGTTTACAGCCTTCTCTAAATAATCTTTACGAGCCAACACATTTAATTGAATAGTAATCAGAATTTGCAGGTTGGTAATCATGTAGATTATAGTGACCAACTTAATCAAACTTTTGGACTTCAAATCATCCCATAGTTTCTTCTTATTATTCGAAACACCATCACTGCCCCCATTTTTCTTATCCTTGTCCTTGTTGTTGTTACTATTCTTTAATGTTTGTAACAAGTGATCCAAATCCATCCCATTCTTATCTAGCACCAATTCCATAACAGGTATCAATTCATTAACGGTATGCGAAATGTCCTCTTTGGTCTGCTCAAACCTGCCAGCTATCTGGCGCTGCATTCTTTGTAACTTGATAATTTGGTCTCTTTGTTTATTAATCCATCTTTTCAACAGCCAGTAGCCCACAATCGTCCCTGTGGTCATCATTAAACCCATCCCAAGGAATAGTTTCCCCAGGAGTCTCAACAGTTGACTTTTGGTGAATCGTCTGCCAGTGAGGTTACTGTTCCTTAATGTTCCCATCGCTTTTTACTCAAATGACGCCGTATAGAGCCACTCACCAATTACTACCTGCTCTCTATATCTTTCTACTCCCTTCCTCTCTCTGTATACACACGTATATTGCTTATCTAAACACACATACACACACACACACAAATATGACGCAACCTCTCTCTCTCTCTCCCTCTCTCTCTTTTTATTCTATTTTTTTTTTTTAATACCGTGCACAGATTGTTTGATGTACTTCCTTTTCTTAGTGAGAGAAAAGAAAAAACACACAGAGAAACTAAAGGTTCAATTTGACAGTGGAATAAGAGGGGGTCAAGAACAGGTGCTGTCTGCTGTCTGCTGCTGCTATTGTTGTTGATCCGTATATCCTTGTTCTACATCTCTATAGTAATCTCTAACAGAGACACACGAACACAGACACACCTACACTCGTACACACAGAGAGGTCTAAAAGGATAATGTCGGAAGATCTAGACAATTTTATGGCTATCACAGATTGCCAGGATTCACAGGTGGCCCAAACCTTTATCGAAATGGGGAACGGCGATCTAAATACTGCCATCTCTCTATATTTTGAACACGGCACAGTCCACAACACAAACCCCACAACGACAACCGTGAATACCGATAACGACGCCGCTATGACTGAATCTTTGCAAAATGAGGAGAACGTGAGGGAACCAATGCAGTTTCGTCAAGAAGTGTTGACTGAGTCAAATCCCAGCACAGGGTTAATCTATGGTGGTATTGGTGGGTCCTTCCAACCGCTAGCCAACGTACAGGATATGTTTGATACGTCTCGTCCCGTTGGTGTGTTCAATCAAAGGTTAGAACATCATGATTATGATAACAGTGCTGATGATAATTATAATAGTACAGAACAATCTGACTCTAACTCAAATAGTGATGGTAACTCGGATAGTTCTAATGATAGCGATGAATATGAATATGTGGAAGAACCCGTGATGGAAATAGACGAAGACGGGAACATCCAGGAATCCCTACGATTAGTCAGAAAATTAAAGACTTACTCTAAAGAAGAAAAGTTGGCACGTCTATTTAGACCACCCTTTGAAATTATGGCCAAACTGACTTTAGATGGCGCAAGAGCCAAAGGTAGACGTCCAGGGAAGATGAAATGGATCATGATCAATATTCAAGATAATGGAATCTTCCAGTGTCAAGCATTGAATAGAGACGTCTGGTCTTCGAAACGAATCAGAAAGATCATCAAAAGAAAATTCATCTTCCTACAATATCAGTTTGAGTCAAGGATGGCCCAACAGTATCTAAATTATTACAACTTGCACGATAAGGACCTGTTGCCCCATATCGCTATCTTGGATCCCATGACCGGTGAAAGATTAAAACAATGGAATGCTTACCTTCCTACAGAGGACCAGTTTCTAAACGAATTAAATAAGTTCTTGAATGAATTTTCCTTAGACCCAGCGGCATTCAACCCTATAGTGAAAGAACCTACGCCTGAGCTGGATCCAACTACAATGACTGAAGAACAACAGATGGATATGGCCATTAGACAATCCTTGAATATTGATAACAATTCTTATAGGAACCTGTCAGTGGGAAATATAGATATCGATGAAGATGGACATGAAGATGAAGACGAAAACTTTGCAATGGGTATGACAAAGGTTGCTGATCCATTTGATTCTATAAAACCAACTAAACATAAAGAACCAGAGAATCAACCCGGCATAACAACAAGATTACAAATACGTACTGGTGATGGTAAAAGATTCATTAGAAGATTTTGCAGTGAAACGGATACCGTTAGAACCATATATGAAGTGATTAAGACTGAAATGCCAGGATATGAGACGTGTCATTTCATTTTAAGTGATCATCAAAGAAATGATCTAATAGAAAAATTAGACCAATCGATTGAAGAAGCTGGATTGAAAAATAGCTCTTTATTATTAGAAGCCTCTACCGATGACGAGGAGTGATAAGAAAATCTGGTGTTGCTTTTTTTTTTTTTTTAACCTTCTTTATTTTTACTTTCTGCCTCTCTTATCGATATCAATACCACATTCCTGTGTAATATTCCTAAACTAACAAATATTTGTATATGTACATCCATACAGACGTATACACACACACATATATATATAAAGTTTATGCATTATGGTTATTCCAATGAATAATTACTTGTGAATAGCTCCATACACATACACAATCGTTCTAACTTCATCTTCTTTCCCTCCTGTCACTCCTTCACTGGCATGTGTTCTTTTATACGAGAGACGCTGGGTCTTGCATTTAGTCATGATAAATTTTTTTCTTCATTTGATAGTGAATTCTTATTTCAATTTAAGTCAGTTTACTTCAACTTCTGGAATTTCAAGAAAAAAAACTTATAGTATTTTCATATAAAGAAACTGTTCAAACCTTACTAAAACCCTCGAAAACCCTCAATAGAGCAGGCAACTGTAAAGGAAGAACAGTTCATCTGCCTCTATTTCAACTTGCAGGTTAACAAAATCAACTTAACTATCTACATATATAGACATATATCTATAGTGTGTAAAATAAGATATCCACAAACACAAACTGTGTCTCCAAAGATCATTTAGCTACAAATAATCATTGACAAGGTAACGAGGATGTGGTTTACTTTATGTAGAGGATACAGATTTATAAATGCCTGTTTACTTTTATTTCTACTGGCGACTAGTTTCACAACAGTCTTTGCTACAAGCTCTTCTCATACAAATAATTGGGCAGTGTTAGTCTCCACATCCAGATTTTGGTTTAATTATAGACACATGGCCAACGTTTTAAGTATGTATAGAACTGTGAAGAGATTGGGAGTCCCGGATTCCCAAATCATTTTGATGTTGAGTGATGATGTTGCATGTAATTCCAGAAATCTGTATCCAGGTAGTGTGTTTAACAACAAGGATCACGCTATTGACCTATATGGTGAATCAGTGGAAGTAGATTATAGAGGTTATGAAGTCACAGTGGAGAATTTTATTAGATTGTTGACCGATAGATGGTCAGAGAATCAACCAAAATCAAAGAGACTGCTAACCGATGAAAATTCTAATATCTTTATCTACATGACTGGGCATGGTGGGAACGATTTCCTTAAATTCCAGGATGCAGAAGAGATCGCTTCTGAAGATATAGCTGATGCATTTGCACAAATGTACGAAAAGAAAAGATATAATGAAATATTGTTCATGATTGATACCTGTCAGGCAAACACAATGTTTTCCAAGTTTTATTCACCAAACATTTTAGCCGTTGGGTCAAGTGAAATTGAGGAGAGTTCATATTCTCACCATTCAGATGTAGAAATTGGTGTAGCTGTTATTGACAGATTTACGTACTACACGTTAGAATATTTAGAACAGATAGAAAAGAATTCTACTTTGACCTTGAAAGATTTGTTTGACTCATATACATTTGAAAAAGTTCATTCTCATACTGGTGTTAGAACAGATTTGTTTCAAAGAGATATCAAGGATGTCCTAATAACAGATTTTTTCGGTAACGTTCAAAACATTATACCTGAAGATAAACTTTCGACATCATACCAAAACACTATCAATGACGAGGAATTGAATACTGATATCAAGGCCCTAGTACAATTAGCTATGGACGGTAAATTTAAAAGAGATCACATATCTAAATCCGTGGAAGATAATAATACAAGTGATAGGAAAGTAGATAATGTTGAACATCAATTTAAAAAGTACAAGTTGAAAAATATTAACAAAGACAATGATCAACTCGAAAATACAGGTGTTACAAATGGAAAAAGTTTTGCTAAGATTCACCTCCTCCCTATTATTGCTGGTATTTTCGTCTTGATTGTGTCGAATTCTATAGGGAAGAAAATTTAAAGGTTGTTACAAAGTGAAACTTTACACCTGTTCCTATACTTATATACCTACATACCAATAAAAATACATACACACACATATATATGTATATAGGTATAACACTATAATTACTACATCTTCAAACTTGCAATAGCTGCTAAGGCCACTATCTTAACTTGAAACAGATAATCAAAGGAAAGATTAAGAAGAGATCAAAAAGTAAAAAAAAAAGCTGATAAGTTTAAACAAGAATAGAGATTATTTTTGAATAGTGTTAGCCAATAGTACATAAGTCATCACGTAGCTTCAAGTCCACTCTAGACAGGAAAACAAAGTTCAAATAGTTATTTAGATAATAAATATCCACGATTTTGTTATTATCATATTTGGTTCCTTTACTTATTCAGACAATTTCCATGTTTCTATGCTTCAAAAATTTGAATCTTTATTTAAAAGGCAAGGCTACTTAGATCTTAAATGGTTCCTTCAGTATAAGACAATTCGACACTTCGGTTTTAATGAAGTGAAATGCTGCGGTAAATCAAGCGATGGTGTCTCTAATTTCCAATTAAGAGATTATCAAAAGGAAGCAGTGGATACGTGTGTGAAATATGTCACATCAGGAAATATAAAACGAATCGGTGTTTCATTAGCTACAGGTGGTGGAAAAACCGTTATATTCTCTCATCTGATTGATCGATTGAACCAAATGAAGTTGAAACAAAAATCAAATGACGAAAATTTTAGACGTTTCAAAACTTTAATATTAGTGCATAGAAGAGAATTAGCATTCCAAGCTCTGAATACGATTAGACATTTTAATCCTACGATTAATGTTCAATTAGAAATGTCACAATATCATGCAACCGTAGAGGTGGCAGATACAATTATTGCGTCTGTGCTGTCTCTTGCACAAAGGTTAGATAAATATGATCCAAATGATATCGATTTAATTATTGTAGATGAAGCACATCATATTGTAGCACACACATATATGAAGATTCTTGGACATTTCCATGCAACCAATGAGAAGTCAAGGATCCCGGTTATTGGATTTAGTGCCACTTTTGAAAGAGCAGATAAAAAGGCGCTTTCTCAAGCACTAGATGAAATTGTTTATCATAAAGGTGTTATGGAAATGATCGATGAAAGATGGCTTTGTGAGGGTAGATTCACGAACGTGAAAATATCTATTAACCTAGACGATGTCAAGAAAAATAACTCCGACTTTGTTTTAAAAAGTCTTTCTTCTGTAGTTAATACACATGAAACAAACAATATAATTATCAAGACATATTTACGCATGAGATCCCAACATAATATTAAATCGACATTAGTATTTGGTGTAGATAAAAATCATGTTAGGACATTAAATAGAGTTTTTTCACAAAGTGGAATAAAATCTGATTATATCACATCTGACACTAAATCTCTGGACCGAGATAACATTATGAAAGCCTTTAAGAATGGCGAAAGCGAAGTATTAATAAATTGTGGTATACTCACAGAGGGGACAGATATTCCGAATATTGATTGTATCCTATTATGTCGTCCTACTTGTTCTCGACCATTATTAATTCAAATGATTGGAAGAGGGCTAAGGCTACATAAGGGGAAAACACACTGTCATATAGTAGACTTTGTTAATGCTTCCAATGTTGGTGTAGTATCTGTTCCAACTTTATTCGGGATAACTGAGGCTGAAGTTCCAATCAATGACATGACTATCAGTGAAATGGAAACTTTGAAGAAATCCATCGAGGCAAAAAAAATAGAAGAAAGAAGGCGTAAGGAAATCGAACAAGCAGCCAAAAAATTGGAAGAGATAAAAAAGGAAGAACTCAAACAAACTGCTTTATTGAAAGAATATCAAAAATATATTAAAACTGCTAATGTGACTTTATTATCGTATGATTCTTTCAGAGATTATTATCTTGGGAAACATAAAAATATGTTTGATAAGATCTTGAGAAAGAATCATAAATCTGGGTTCAATTTTGAACAAGAATCGCAGTTTTTCCAGATGTGTAAATACCAATGGACTCAAATTAATTCAGATAGTTGGGCTTTGCCTTTGCAGCACAGATATTTAAGAATAGATAGAACCGAAGATCCACAACAATATATCTTAAAAATATACACTAATATCCCCTCTGGTTTCAATAATGATACAAGTAAATGGGTTAGTAAAAGTAAACCATTTATAGGTAATTTACCTAGCATCTTAAATGAAGTTGAAGAAATTGTGACTAGTGTGCAGAGACAATATAGTAAGTTTGACACAAGATATAAAAGAAGAATTCCATACATTGATTTTTCTAAAAATTCTGGATGGAGAAGACAACCAGCAACCCAAAAACAACTCACGTATCTTAGGAAGAAGATTAATGAAGTTTATGTAAAACATAAATCTGAATTTCCCCAATTAGAGCAATCCGTTATAGATTCATACCTAAATAATCTACTAAGGGGAGCTGCTGCCGATCTTACTTTTGCTACAACTATTGCTCCTGTGTATCCAGTAAAATCATTATTGAAATTGTTGAATTTTGGTACTACCATACAAACAGGTCAATCAACGTAACCTTACCAGCGTCATGTGCATGTAAATAATTAATAACCTCTCTTTCTCTCTTTATATCCATTTGTATTTAATGTGATTATGTTTATATAATCAAACTCCTTCATTGCATTCCATAATATATTGACATGAAATGATCTTCGAGAACCTAAAACAACCCCCTCCCCCCTTTTTTTATTTATTTTTTGTTTTAAATCTGAAACACGTACCTGCATCAGATCTGGTTCTCGCGGTCAGTGGGGTTCATGCTCGAGATGTTCGAAACAGAAGAAATAAAAAAATAAATTAAGGTAACAGAAGAAAAAAACAAAAAGAACCACACAAAAAAAAGAAACGCTAGATCTGAAACAGATCTGAAACAAAGATGCTCTAAAAACAATAATGTGTCAGAATATATAAAAGTAATCAAAGACACACACAACGAAGAAAAAAAGTCAAAGATGAAATTTATAAAACAACAAGAAAGAAGTCTCAACTTGTCTCATTTCAGATTTGTTCCGTTATTTTGCAGATGGATTTCTTGATGGTGAATAAGTAGACATTTGTTTTTTTATCAGTGTACTTTTTGATTAAGTCATTACTATCATAATTTCTTTATAGTTCACTTCTATCTATTCCGTTGTTTATTGTTTTGCATCTGTAAAGCTTGACGAACTAATACTGATTTACATGAAATCGTTTTTCTTACTTCAAAACATAGGATTATTGACTTGCCACTCAGTGAACCAGAGAGAAAGTTACCATTGTTAATATAACTAGTATTACAATAAGATAAAATATTAAATCTAAAATAGATACTAACGTAATAGTGCGTGCAGATACACGTACATTAAGTATAAGTTGTTATAGTTATGAATCATATGGAAAACAGGACAGAGACAATTCTCAAAAGTGAATTGGAGTCCACTGAAACTATGGTCAATGTTAGTAGACCCCATGATGTGGAAGAATCGTTACGGTTGATTGATGATTTGAAATATTTCTTGGCAACAGCTCCTGCCAATTGGCAAGAAAATCAAATTATTAGAAGGTACTATCTTAACAGCGAACATGGTTTTGTTTCTTGTGTATTTTGGAACAATGTCTATTATATCACAGGAACAGATATAGTAAAATGTTGTCTATATCGAATGCAAAAATTTGGTAGAACAATTGTGCAAAAGAAGAAATTTGAAGAAGGAATATTCTCTGATTTAAGGAATTTAAAATGTGGGATAGATGCTACATTAGAGCAACCTAAATCTGAATTCTTACAATTCTTATACAGGAATTCATGTTTAAAGACCCAAAAAAAACAAAAAGTATTCTTCTGGTTCAGTGTCCCGCATGATAAGCTATTTGCTGATGCCCTTGAAAGAGACTTAAAAAGAGAGGAGACTTCTAGTCAACAAACGACAACAAAAGCCATTTTTGAACCTGCAATTTCATTTCATTTTGATTCTAAATGTGGTGTTCGCCTTTATAACCAATTGTTATCTCATACGCAAAATAAAAGGCTAATTATTAATGAAAATCGATTTGAACCATTTATTGATATAGAAAATAACGGTACAGATAACTCTCAAGAGGTAGCCCTTAATTTGTCCCCAATTATAAAGAATGATAAGCCATCACCGACAACCCAAGGACTCTCATACAATGAGATAAAAGACATAGGAAATAATATGGACAGTCTGGTCAACGAAGGATTTCCAAATAATTCACAATCAGCCCAATCAAAATCTCCTATTAGTGAGAATAATGAAATTGGGTTAGATAATACGGAAATAGCTGATATAGATTCATCTGCATCGAATAGTGAGGAGGAGAAGGACTATGAAACACATTCATCGAACCCATTAGAATGTGTTAATGAGTATAATATAGATAACGATGGTAATAACGGTAATGAATCACCGACGACTATAAAATCGGTAAGTATTGTCAAATCAACTACAAACAACTTTGAAGATATACCGCTTGACTACTTCCCCATAAATATTGAATATATGAAGAATGAGGAAGTTATAGAATCCCCTTCATTTCAAAATTATATGGCATTGATGAATTATGATGTGAACGATACTGAAAAAGTCACCAGTACAACATCTGCTGCTTCTGTAAAGCAAAATAATATCAAAGTTAAGAAACATACTAATTCTATGGCATACCAAAGGAATATAATTGATCCACTTTTATTAAACAATAATGATGGCTTTGATCTCACCTCAAATGCAAAAGATTTCATAAATCCCAATAGAGAGGCGGATCGAATACGCGACAACTTCAAAGATGTTAATGACGCATTTGAAGAATTCAATAACGATATATTCCAACAGAGGATTAACCCTTATAATACGCAATATCCATATAATTCCTATATGAATTTAAATATCCCACAGATAACAACCCTCCCCACATATCAAAGTGAAATTCACCCACAGACCATCGACCAACAACCTTTCACTAGATTTGACAGTATCTTTACACCTCAAAGTGTATATAAGGATTATATCCATATGTCACGATCACAAAATAAGCCGCCGGGTCCATTATCACAACAACAGATAGAGTTCTTTGATTGGAATATGTTATTACAACCGACCTCAAATCTACCTCAATTGTCTACCGCTCGTAGTCTGACTGCATATACTCCAGGATATAGAACCAATATTCCTCAGACAGTATGGATGCAATCTCCATATACAACTAATGAGCAAAACCAATATCCTCAAACAAAAACTCCGTTAAGAACAACGAGAAGAAGACAATTTCACAACTTAACACCAGCAACTGGTATGAACAAATATTCAAAACTTAATAAAAATAACAAAGTAACTAAACGTGTGAATAGTAAGAATAAGCATATAGCAAAGGAAAAACAATCAGAAAGTTCAAAGAAGAAATGATAGATTCATATGGATAGTATGCCATATTATGTTGGTAATAAACTTTTTTGTGACTTTTCTGTTGTTTCTAGGGACACGCTCATTAAGAAGAACTTGATTTTCAGCTATTTGAAGTTTCATGTTATTGTAATTTCAATTAATATTAAACAACCATTCATAAAAAGAAACATAAATACATTTACAAATATATAGACATAACATTATATAGAACTGTATATTCATGTAATCATATGGACACTCTGTAAGCATTAAACTACTAAAAATAAAATAGCAGAAGATATTATAGGAAATTTTATAAAACGTCAATAGTCCAAACACTCTTATACATACATACATTCAAATATATACATATATTTACTCATTTTGAGATTGATTCATTTCATTAGCTTCAATATATTGATTTAAGGACAGTTGTCTAATTTGGTTCATCAACTCTTCATCCTGTACTCTCATAGCTTGTGCGTTTAGTAAATCCTTATCATTAATAAAACTTTTTACTGTCTCAATTACATATATATCTTCTTTTGAATTTGGCTGTGGGGGTAAAACATCAAATTCATAAACTTCATAATCAGACCAAACAAATTGAGGAATACTTGCCATGACTGATGACTCTTCTGATAGTATTGAAAATCTTAATAAATTAATTGGGATATTTTTGATATAGAATACGTTGTCAATCTCCACTTTACCATCACTTAATGGGTCATCAGATACCAACTTAATCTTACCATCCTTATATTGTGTGAATAACTTAGTCAAATTATTATGCAAAAAGGTCAACTCTTCTGTAGACTTCCATAAAAGTGAAAATCTAGCTAAATATATCTTGTATTCAAGCAAATTAGATGCATTATCTTCAATACTCAATCCATTCAATAAACTAACATCACCTGCCAATTTTTCTAGGTATAATCGACTTAACAGTAGTGCGTGTTGTTTAAAACATTTTAATAATTCATTTTCGGCAGATTCAATCTCGCCAAGTTTTAAATAACTTAATACTACACCCATAGAAAAACCCCATGTATACCATTCTTTGTAACAGTTCATAATAGGTAATTTTGAAAGTTCAATGATGTATTGATAATCATTGGATAAAAGTAAGTAATGATCCATAAAATATCTACAACCTAATGGATCCTCCATTGGATTTAAAGAAAATAACACTTTGGTCCATTCACTAGCAGTAGCCACTGCCCCTCTTTGAGCCAACACCAATATATATCTAAAAATAGTTAAATAAAATTGTCTATTAAAGAAATAAATATATGGTAATTGACATGATGTAGAGTTAAAAAGTATGTTATGTTTCAACGCTCTATCAAATACGAATAAAGCCCTTTGTAATAAACCATTTGTATTAGATTTATCACCTTGTCTCACTGCTATTAATGCTACTTGTAATAAACCTGGTACATGATATGGGGCTTGAGAAGCAATTAAATTAATCAAGGCTTCATGATCTGGGTGTGTAATAACATTTAAGTAGAATTCTGTCATTGCTTTTCTATTTAATTCATCATTCAAGGGTTCGAATTTATAAAAATTAATAGTTTTTTTCCATCGATTTACATCTTCTTGGATAGTATCTTTCCAGTCTAGTGGTCTTTGCCATAATTGCCAATCCAATAATTCAGCATCAGTTAATAACTTCATGGCTAATTCACCTCTTGGAGTTGGCAGCCAGTCATTTCTTACTTTTGTGAACCGTAAACGATGTACATGACCACCAGGTCCATCAGGAACAGACCGATGATCTTTCCCACCCCAATTTCTAACCAATCTTCTCAATCTTTGGATTTGTTTTAATTGTTGTGGGGAAATAGAAGTAGATGATAGGGAATCAATATCATCTAAGGATTTTACTGAAATATCATCGAATAATAATTTGAATTCAGTATGTGGATCCAATTTTTTAAAATCTGTATTGAATTTAGTATCTTTGAGAGAAGATATTGGGAATTTTGTAAAAGCAACATCACATTTTAATTCATCAGTGATGACTTTTGGTGTTTTATAGTCATCAAACCACTCTTTCTTTGTACTATTGTTTTTTTCAATGTCCAATTCTGATTCCGAAGCAGTAAAAAATTCGTCCTCATTATTGTTACCATTTATATCCTTAGTGATATTTAATTTTTTAAGATCTTTCTTTTGGTACTCTAATAATAGTTTTTCAAATTCTTCATCATCGATAGAATCACTATTATCCTGTGTGTCATTATCATTGTCATTTTTGGATTGTCTTTGATTCTTTTTATTTTTATTCTCATGTTTCTTCTTATTTTTAGATTTTCTCTTAGTTTTCTGAGATTTACTTGGTAACGATATTTTGACTGGATCATCTACCTTTTTATCATTCTCTTGAGATCCTTCTCTATAAGTAATGTCATTCTTAGTGTTAGGTACATCATTATCATCAGTTCCTGAATCATCACTATCATCCTTGTCATCTTGATTCATTAAAGCAAATATATTTTGTGGTTGTCTCGGTTTGGATAATGAAACTGTTTCCTTATCTGTTACATCGTTGGAAAGTGCTGGGGAGGTAGACTTGGAGAGAATTGAAGCTAATAGTTCCTCATCATTTTGTAATTTCCTTAATGCCCTTGAACTCATCGCTTACCAATGTATACAATATAAAAATAAAAATAGAAATAGAAAAGGAAAGAAAGAAAGTAGATTTAAAAATATGAAGACCACTTCTACCTTTACAGTGTCACACTGATAGAGAACAACAAAATAGTCTTTGGGGTTTTTACCACACTCTTCTATATATGCCTGTACCTTTTATTGACACTAAAAAAAATATCAAATTGTTCTATTTTTCAGATTTTTTTTTTTTGGTTTTTATTTATCACCAAATATTTAAAAATATTTATTGAGAATTAAGAAAAAAAAAATTTCAGAAGACTTTTAAAAATCGATGAGCTGAAAAATAAAAATAAAAAGGAAAATCAATAATAATAATAGTAGTAGAACTGCTTGCATATTTTGAAATATCAGTTCACAAACACATACCATCCCAAATACACGTTGATAGACTCTTAACCAAGTAAAAATATTATAATTTCAAAGAGGGAAAAAAACAAAGCTGCATAAATGACTAAATCTAGGAAACAGAAGTTAAAGAAACAAGATTTTTTGAAAAAGAAATTGAAAGTTGGTAAAAAAGCTGCTAAACCGAGTAATATAACTGACACATCCTTTGTGGCAAAAACCATCTCAGTTAAAAACCAACATTTGGACGATGACCACCATAACGATTTGAGTAAAAGATTCGCACTATTAAAACATCACAACTCTACGGTGAGAAAGGAAACGTTGAATATATTTCTTAGAACCCTCCCACAGATTATAAAGACCAGATTAATGGTTCCATTATTGACACAAGCCATACCACTGATTTGTGATGATAGTAAAGAGGTACGAGATGCATTACTTGAATTACTGGATGCTATCGGTGATTTGGACCCCCATGTCCTTATATTACACTGTAATGTGTTTGTTTTATATATCAATATGTCAATGACGCATATTATCCAACGTATCCAAGCAGATTCAAGTAGATTTTTGATGTGTTTATTAAAATATTGTGGTGATGAGATTGTTAGAAGGGCCTGGTTGAAATTGATGCAAGGGTTATTAAATCTTTTAGGGTGGAATGTAAAGATAGGTACGAATCAAGGATCAGGTGTACTTCAAACTAGAAAGAGAGATTTAAAGTTTACGAAGATTCACTTAGAGACGTTATTTAAGTTGGTTGAATTGGGATGCACAGACCAATCCAACATAAAGAACGATGGAATACCATCGTCAACACTATCTGATGGCAATGTTGTGGTTGAAATAAATAAATACTTAATTCCAAGTTTCCCACAACCGTTTGAACATCTCAAGTTGTTTGAAAGACAATTAAAGCAAAATCAAAACGTAACTTTTGAAAGTAATTATAATGGAAACACCATGAAAAATTCTGGAATACCAATCGTCAGTAGTAGTAGTAGTAGTAGCAGTGCTACTACTACTAATAATAATATCAGTAACAATAAAAAGAACACAAATATGTTTGCTTTGGCTGCAAATTCCCTAGCAAATCAAGATTTGGAGAGCCGTCAATCTATATTCCAAACTAACTTTCAAGAGACCATATCAAAGCAATGTCAATTACTTATCAAGGAAGGTGGAGAATGTGGTAAAGCTGCAAATAATCTTCAAAAATTGATTTCACAGACATATAACTGACTTCAATAATTTACATACTAATATATATATATATATATATATAGATATGAATATCTTATCAACCATTTTTTTTGTTATCTTCATAACCTCCTCCCTGTCTAAGTCCCAGTACCATATTCATAAATCTGTAGCAATATCTTAATCCGTACACTGAAATACATCTGTCACCAAATAACACAACGGGCGTTAATGGCACTAACAAATGCCCTTTATCGTTTGAAATGACTCAATTTCCCAGGAAAGTTGTCGTTCGTGTGAAGTGATGCTCTTGTTTTTTCTTTTTTTTCTCTTTAATATTTCTTTTTTTTGTTGTTTTTTTTTTTTTTCCTTTTCTGTGGGTTTCTGCGTTGGTGGCGGCACAGCAGGAAAAGGGACGACGGGAAAAGAAAGAAAAAAAAAGATTGAAAAAAAAGAAAAAATAAATAAGAAATTGAGTGGAATACATAAACAAACGTTTAGATGGACCTTCAAAACGTTTACCGCGTGTTTACTGACGAAGTTGATCCTTTTTGAAACGACACATTAATGACTCCAACGGCATTGCACTCTTTGAATCAAGAGCTACATAACAGAGTAATTTTCAACTATTGGTGCATGGTGATAATATCCTGGAAATTGTGGATTTTTATTTTCTTTATTTATTAGATACTGGTGGATATAAGAACTTCCAATTAATAATTTATATTTGTTGCCCGTGTGGTAAACCGCTATTTAATTTATACTATATTTTCATCCTTTTCTTTTTTTTTTCTTTTTCTTTTTTTCACTAAACTTTAATAGTCTTCGATTTGATATTCTAATGGCAAGATATCCTAAAGGTACAAAAGTGGGTAAGATCGCTGGAAAGAAGATTGGTGGAAAACCGGGAAAGAAACAAATCATTGTCAAAAAGGAAACTCCAAATGACACTGTGGAACAGGTTGGCGATACAAAGACTAGTATTTTGATAGATAGTAAAGTGAGGTATGATCTTCTAACTAATGAGTTGTTCCATTTGAAAGAATATGTCTCTCTAGTCGAGTTTGATCCATTGTATTCAAACGAAAATAATATGACATTTCAAAATTTCCTTAAGACTGAAGGGTTTTCTTTAGATGAAATAAAATATATAGTTCAAGAAGAGGAATCTTTTAATAACCAACGGCACATAAGTGAAGATTTTAGCACAACATCAAATAAGGATAACCACACTTGTAATAGAAAAGGAAATGGAAGGGTACGAAGGATAAGAAATCTAAGAGCTTCCAGCTTACCACCCTCAAATAATACTTCGAATACTGAAAGTGATACTAGTAATAACAGCAACAACAACCACATCAAAGATCTAATATATAAACTAGAAAGGATTCAACCCTTGGTTTCTCAACGGTTAAATGACGTTATGTTTTCCACAGATAACCAATTTGTATTAATACCGAAAAATGAAACGAATGAAAATAATAACAGTAAAAATTATGATAATTCCAACATCAATAATACCACTTATAATAATAATAATAATAATAATAATAATAATAATAATAATAATAACGTAAAAGAGGAATCGACTGACAGCAAGCTTCTGTTGTCTCCAAAAAAACGTATGAAAAGGAAATATGATCTTGTTACGAAAGAGCCGGAAATTATTAATGATGGAAAACAAAACAAATCTGACGTTTCAGATAATATAGATGGAAACAACAAGAATATTCGAATTCCTAAGATATCAAAGCTTTTTAATGAACCTAATGTGGATGATGAATATTATTATTTCACAGCCTCCTCTGAAGATGAATTACCAAAAAGGAAAATGTCGAAGATCAAATATACATCTATCACTTTACCCCGGATCCATCTATATGTTAATCCGCCAAGACAAACTGTTGTTAATCCAGAAAATATTGTAACCCCAAAATATAAAAATGTTCCTGAATATTTGAATTCTTTTAAATCATTGGAAGAGGACATGACATTAGAGGAATATAATTCATTTATTCAGGATTTACGAAAGCAGGTTAGTTTGATTAGGGACGGATTACAAAAGAATATTTTGAAATACGATTCAGAGAGTAACTCCTTTCAAGCTGTCACTACTAAAGAAACAAAAATATTACAACTGAATAAACCAGATCCAGTCTCTTATTTTTATAAAGAACAGAATAAACACACTTTTAATGAATTTTTAGTGAATCAAGGTATACATATGAGTAAACTTTTCCAGAACTCAAAGAGGGCGAAGGTTGCTCGTGCAAAAAAAGTATCACAAATGATTGAACAACATTTTAAACATATAGCTACTGCTGATGAAAGAAAACGTAGAGAGGAGGAAAAACAGAGAAGATCCATTGGTAGAACGATCACGCAAGCAATAAAAAGGAGATGGAATCTTGCTGAAAAGGCGTATCGTGTGTTAAAAAGAGATGAAGACGATAAACTGAAAACTATTCAAGGTAAGAAACATCTTTCCAAGATGCTTGAAAAAAGTACTCAGTTATTAGGTGCACAATTGAATAAACAAGACGAAGCATCTGATGAAGAGTTTAGTGAGGAGGGTTCTAACTCTTCACATAGCGAGAATGAAAATGATGGATCAAATTCAGAAACATATGATGATGACTTTTTATCTAGTTCTTCAGTGGAGGAAGAAGATAATGATATGGTAGGAGTTGACTTAAACACAAATGTTGAAAATAATAAAAAACAAGAAAAGAGTGATATCCAATTATCTGTTGAGGAACTGCGAGAAAAGTATAAAAAATTGGAAGGTGATAATGAAACAAATCTGAGTGAAAGTGACGACGCTTCATCAATCTTAACTGATGAAAATGAAAGTTCTAGTGTTTCTTCTGAAACTGAAGAAGAAGAAGATAACACTAATGGAGGCAGCGAATCTAAATCTAATCGTTCTACCGGATTAAGTAGCCTTTTTGATAATAATATGGATGATAGTGATTTAGACGATGCCGATGATTTTGTAATGTCTGAAATAGGTGACAGTGATTCTAACACCGGACATGTAGTCAAAGACGAATCAAAACCTGAATCAAATGATAATCCAAAATATGAACACGCTGAAGTTGCCAACTTGGTTGATGATTACAGTAAAGAATCACAGTTAGAAGATGAACAACTTAGTGTCGTCGATGTCCCTGTCCCACCCTTACTACGAGGCACACTGAGAACGTACCAAAAGCAAGGGTTGAATTGGTTGGCATCTTTGTATAATAACCAAACAAATGGGATTCTTGCAGATGAAATGGGTCTTGGTAAAACAATCCAAACTATTTCATTGTTGGCATATTTAGCGTGTGAAAAACATATATGGGGCCCACATTTAATTGTTGTTCCAACTTCAGTCTTGTTAAATTGGGAAATGGAATTTAAGAGATTTGCGCCTGGTTTGAAAGTTTTAACTTACTATGGCTCTCCTCAACAGCGTAAAGAAAAAAGAAAAGGTTGGAATAAACCAGATGCTTTTCACGTGTGTATTGTATCATATCAACTGGTAGTGCAGGATCAAAACTCGTTTAAACGTAAAAAATGGCATTATATGGTCTTGGATGAAGCTCATAACATAAAAAATTTCAGATCTATTAGATGGCAAGCTTTGTTGAATTTCAATACAGAAAGAAGATTATTGCTAACCGGTACACCGTTACAAAATAATTTAGCTGAATTATGGTCGTTACTTTATTTTTTAATGCCTCAAACAATAGTTGATGGTAAGAGAGTATCTGGGTTTGCAGAATTGGATGCATTTCAACAATGGTTTGGACGTCCAGTTGATAAAATTATTGAAACAGGTGGTGGTTATGAACATGATTTAGAAACAAAACAAACTGTTGAAAAATTACATCAAATTTTAAGGCCTTACTTATTAAGAAGGTTGAAAAAAGACGTTGAAAAACAAATGCCAGCAAAATATGAACATATTGTTTACTGTAGATTGTCCAAAAGGCAAAGATATTTATATGATGAATTTATGTCGAGATCTCAAACAAAGGAGACTTTAGCCAGCGGCAATTTTATGTCGATTGTAAATTGTTTGATGCAATTGAGAAAGGTATGTAATCATCCTGATTTATTTGAAGTAAGACCAATTGTCACATCGTTTGCCACAAAACCATCTGTTATATCCAACTATACGAATGGTTGGAAAGATGGTTCTCTTATACCAAAAATGTTACCCAACATCTGTGAAAATGAGGTAGACCTAAACAATTTAAATCTAATTTTTACATTGAATGAATATAATATTACAAGTCACCATGCAAAGACCATATCAAAATTAGCATGTATTGACGATTTTGTAAAAGAAGTTAACTTACTGAGAAAAAAGGAGCATATGCGAAATATTGACACTGCTTTAACTACATCATTTGTTTTACAAAACCCTGAAAAATTTTATGAACTTTTTACTCAAAATAAGACTAACGAAATGATTCAAAGAATAAAATTCCAAAAATATATTAACACTTTGAGATGTAATCGAAAACCTGTTTATGGTGATAATCTTCTAAAATTATTAACCATTAATCAAACCGTTACAGATTTAGAAAATATATCATATCCATTGATTCAACCCTTACAAACTAGATTTTTAACTGAGAAGCAAACAATTGACAATTATGCAATTTTAACCCCTAATGCAGTTTCATTAGATATACGTAAAGTGACTTTAGGTATTGATGATTCAAGTCTTAGACCTGTAAATCTGAAAACGAAATTGATTACAGAATTATCTGGAATGGAGAATCCATTTCACCATTTACAGACAAAATTGACTATTGCATTTCCTGATAAAATGTTGTTACAATATGATTGTGGTAAACTTCAAAAGTTGGCTACTTTATTACAAGATTTGAAGGACAATGGGCATAGAGCTTTAATTTTTACTCAAATGACAAAAGTTCTGGATATTTTGGAACAGTTTCTAAATTATCATGGTTACTTGTATATGAGATTAGATGGTGCTACGAAAATTGAAGACCGTCAAATTTTGACAGAAAGGTTTAATACGGATCCCAGAATCACAGTATTCATTCTTTCTAGTAGATCAGGTGGTCTTGGTATTAATTTGACCGGTGCAGATACAGTTATATTTTATGATTCTGATTGGAACCCCGCTATGGATAAACAGTGTCAAGACCGTTGCCATAGAATCGGCCAAACACGAGACGTGCACATATATAGATTTGTTAGCGAACATACTATTGAAAGCAATATCCTTAAGAAGGCTAACCAAAAAAGACAATTGGATAATGTTGTTATTCAAAAGGGTGATTTTACAACAGATTATTTCAGTAAGTTATCGGTGCGTGATTTATTTGGATCAGAATTGACCGAAGAAATTGATAACAGTGACAAGCCTTTACTTTCAGAGACTCCAGAAGTTAGTAGAGATCCCAAGAGTTTGGAAAAATTATTGGCTCAGGCTGAGGATGAAGATGATGTTAAAGCAGCTAATCTCGCTATGAAGGAGGTTGATATTGATAATGAAGATTTTGAAGAAACTTCAGAACTTGACATTGCAAACGGTACCATAAACGACACAGATGAGTATGAAGGTACCAACCATGTGGAAGAATATATGTTAAAATTTATTGCAAATGGGTACTATTCATAACATGTATAGATATTTGAGAGGAAAGTACTGAATATGGACAGTAAAAAAATAATAATAGTAAAAGAGCTACATATTGACTTAATAAATATGGGTGTTTACGTTATTATGAGTTTTAGGCATTGTATAAATTTAGTTTATTCCTTTATATAGAAAGAATGCATTTTAACTATACTATAGAAAAAAAGATTGATCTATATTGAGGAGCGTATATTTGTGTTTTTCATGAATTTTTCGAATGTTTTCAAAAGACTTTGGTATTTATTATAGGTAATGTGGAGATAAGTTGAAAATACACTTGGCAGAGAGAAAGAAAGAAAAAAAGATATGAAGGAATAAAACAAAATGGCAATGTTGACAAAACACTAAAGATATTGAGTAAAACTTACTGGATGCTTGCCTTGAATCAGACTTAACCTTGGTATTAGCTATGATCAATCGAAAATATTTGACCACTAGTAACATAATTTTAGGAAAAAAATTGGACCTAATTAAAAATATAATAAGTACATCCCAGTTTAAGAAAGAGAATGTATCTAGACCTGTTGACTCACAACCAATCCAGAAGGTAAAACAAAAAGAAGATGATGGTAAGGTTCCTAGAAAACATGTTCATAAAAAAGTCAAAACTGTAGCAGGTAGTGAGAGATTAGCGACGACAGAAGAAAAACTCAGTTTAAAGATAAGACCTGAATGGGTTGGTTTGAATGAGAGTTATAATAACAAATATTTTAAACAACCTACAATTCAAGAGAGAAATAAAATTAATAGATTTTTTCAGTCGACTGAAGTGGCTTATGAATGGAGTGTTAGTGACTTTGCTATGATTCCTAGTGAACTGGTTCGTAATAGAGAAAATAATGTAAAGAATGATAATAATTCGAAGAATGGTAAGCTCTACCAAGGAAGGACAAAAGTCCCGTTCCAACTAATAAATGGATTACCAGAGATTGTATTTTTGGGAAGATCTAATGCGGGCAAATCTAGTATATTAAATAATTTAGTTACTGAGTTCAAGAGAAATAAGGTTATTGAAGTTGCCAAAATGTCTAAAAGGGCAGGTTTTACAAGGACTTTAAATTGTTTTAATATTGGTAACAAATTCAGACTTATCGACACTCCAGGGTACGGGTATGGTAGTAATTTAGGGCAAGGAACGGTTGCGATGGAATACTTAGAGAAAAGAAGAGAATTGCGAAGATGTTATGTTCTTCTCTCTGCTAATCATGGGGTCACCGAATTAGATTTAAGTATGATTGAAAACTTGATAGTTTTAGGTAGACCGTTTGAGATAGTTTTTACTAAGATGGATAAAGTTAAGGATTTATCACAATTTGAAGATATGATTGCAAAGAGTGGCATTCAAGATTTGTCTACTTTACCAAAACTTATTTTTACTAATTCTATTTCGTCAAAAAGTTGTGCAAAGAGATACGGGATGGATTATTTAAGATACAGTATTTTTGAATCATGTGGATTAATATAGCATCATGTTTATATCTTTTTATTTTTGCTTTTCTTTTTTTTGTTGTCATTTGACAGTAACCACTCCTAAATATAGTGTATAAATCGAATCTGAATATTGCACCAGTGATCACATTCTCATATCTTAGTCGGCTTGGAACTGTCTGTCTGTGACTTCACGTATGTTTTGTGTATCTCTCTGTGGATTTACTTTCGGAATTGCTTCTCGGAAAGCCTTTTTTATCCCGCAATTTTCCGTGTTGCGGATAGTTTTTTCCTGTAATTTCCGGAAAGGGAGGAGAATGGCAAAATAAAGAATGAAAAAAAAAAAAAAGAAGATGTGATGCATGCGATTCGAGATTTCCGTCCTGTTTGCTTGGAATTTTTCAATAGATCAAACATTCGCAATACGGAGGAGCAGGGGGATGTTGACAAAATGTTTTTAGAGCAACATTGTATACATAAACTTGCACACACCCTGTCAATCTCTACAGTTTTAAACTAATAGTCTAAACATAATTAGACATTAAAAGAACACAAGAATACAAGAACAAAAAAAAAAATTGAATAGAAAAAAAGAAGGAAAAGAAGAAAAGAAGAGGAGTTGTAGACAGTCAGAATGTGGCCAGTATTGAAATGTGTACCTAGAAAGTCTTTCAATCCTATAACCAAATTTGTTCCATCCATAAGAAATGCTTCTACTTTGCAATCACAAAAATCAAAAGCGGAAAAGTATATGATTGCACAAAAAAGAAGACAAAAGAACGAAGCTATCCAGGCGAAACTAGGTGCGGTTTTAGATAAGGTAGACCCAGTCTTTGGTCGTAAGGAAACACCCTTCATTACTCGTATAATGGCAGAGATTAATGAACCAGAAGTTTTGTCACATGGCTATGACCCTAAAGAAGTTGAAAAACTGATCGCTGCAGTAGAGCCAACGGAAAGAAGTCAAATTGAATTATCGGGCTTTAATGAGGAAACTTTCCCAAGAGAAGATTTACAAACTATTGAAAATAGAAGAGAAGTTATACTGAGAATCTTAAGTATGAAAAATGCAGATAATAAAGAGAGAATCAAAATGGCTACAAAATTAGCACGTGAGGAATTCCAAAGATTTCCAGGGGACACGGGTTCTAGTGAGGTTCAAGCTGCTTGTCTAACTGTTCGTATTTTAAATATTGCTCATCATGTACAAGATCATAAGAAAGATTACGCTAATACAAGAAAATTGAGAATGTTGGTTCAACAGAGACAAAGTATTTTGAAATATTTGAAAAGAGATAATCCACAAAGATATTATTGGGCTATTGAAAAGTTGGGTCTGGATGATGCAGCTGTTGTTAACGAATTTAGTATGGATAGAAAATATATGCAAGAATATAAGTTCTTTGGAGATAAAACAGTGGGCAAGGATTCCAAAAAGATTCAAGAATAGAAAAAGCGAGATATCAAAAGAAAAATGTCATTAGCTGAATTTACCAATGTTTGAAAAAGTGTATAACTACCCAACAAGTGTCGCAAATTTGTAAAACAAAATAGCATAATTGCTTATCTTTCTTTCAGGCATTTTTTTTCTTTCTTTCTTTCTATTTTTATTATATCTTTTCAATCATTAATGACATGTAAATATCTAAAGTATATAAAATGTATAGTCAGCCGAAAACTGCGAAACTAAAAAAAAAAAAAAAATACTAATAAAGATCAACTATAAAAAGTGTTAAGAGATTATATATAAAAATTTTTTTTGTATAAATTGTATGTATTGATGTATATAAATTTGAAGTAGTTACTGTAATACTCTCTGAAAATATTTTAACGAAATTATATTAATCTAGGAATGTATGTATGCATTTTATTTCATATTCTCTGAATTTTATTTTTGTTGTTATTGTTGTTATTGTTTTTTTCCTTTTAATCCGGCAACAGTCTTGTAGTTTCATTAGGTTCCACTTCTTCAAACTCACTTTCTGAAGATGAAGATGAGTCATCATCATCATCATCATCGCTCTCTTCATCTGCTTTCTTTAATTTCTCAGCACGAGAAATAATACGTTCCCAATTTGGGAATAACACAAAGTAGGCCTCTATGGTACCGATAGTCAACATACCGCAACCAATACCGGTCCATAATCCATATAATTTCCAATTAAGAAACCAGCTTAAACAGATGGCGACTGGTATACCAAATGCATAATAGCCTAGGAAGTTAGCAATACTACCAATTGATTGCATACCTTGGCCTCTTAAACATGAACCAGCCACTGCGTTTAAGGAATCAAAATTTTGTACAAACCCAACAACAGGTAAAATATTTCTAATCAAGCTTCTTACACTCTCATCTTTTGAAAATATACTAGCAATAAAATTTCTACCAAAGATTAACATAGAACAATTAGTTAGCCCTGCTGCAAACGAAAATGTGATACCTACTTTAGATGCCAAATGTGCGTAATCTGTTCTTCTTGCACCAATAAAATTTGCAATTCTTGTTGAAGCCGAGATCCCAATGGCAAATGGGATCATATATATAAGGGCAGCCACTGATGATACGGCAGATTGGGCGGCCAAATATTCTGTACCAAAATAAGCACTAAACAACGTTAATAATTCATATGAAAGTTCTTCGGTCTCTAACATAACAATACCAGAGAATGCTAATTGGCCCAAATCTTTCCAATGTGTAAATGCTCTCTTTGAGAACCCACCCCAGCATTTTAACCCATCAACAAATAAAATATACAGTAACATCAAAATGAACATCAACCAAAAATTTAAGACGACAGCCACCGCAGAACCTATGAACCCTAACCCAATATACTTATTCCAAACCAGTGTATAACTCATAATGATATTGATTGGTGCACATATTGTTAAAATGTAAATACCAGCATCAAATATACCTTGTGCCTGTAAAAATCTTTTCAAATTTTCAAAGAAGATATAAGGTGGTGCACCAAAGATTAAAACTTTCAAGAAAGTGGACGTTAATTTTATTAATTCCTTTTCAGGGATTAAATAATACAAAATTGGCTCCGAGAAATACCAAAACATGGCAAATGGAATATAAATGATTAGAGAGAAAGCAATACACCGTTGCAAATGAATACCTACACTATGATATCTCCCAGCACCATACGCTTGAGGACATAAAGTGTCCAAACTGGTAGCAATACCTTCGAAGAAGCCTAAAGTGATATTGGAGGTCATAGATGCTAAGGAGACAGCTGCTAATTCATTTTTACCCAAATGGGCCACAGTTAAAGAACAAACTAGTGGGAAAATATCTTCTAAAAGAAAGGTAAACATTAGTGGGAACGAATAAGAGGCTAACACTTTAGCCTCCGACTTGAAGGTAACATTTGAATGAGCCAATTCCATAAGAGACGCTTCATCTAACCCTTCTTGAAAGATGTTCGGTACTGATCCCTGGCTTGTCACTGAAATTAATGAAGTTCGTCTAGGAGCATGCTGTAAATTACTCTGGACAGCATTTTTATACAATTGCTTTTGAGCTTGAACTTTGTTGATAAAGTCGTTATACCTCATTTCCCTAGTTGGAAAAGGATCAGGCTCATTATCACTTTCATCACCATACTCGGATCCATGGGTGGATGAATATCTCCTCTCATGCTCATGTAAAATCCAATCGACATCAGGAGGAGAAATTTCAGAATCTTCTGAAACCCTAGACGGAAGAGAGATAGTTCGATTAAGACTGACACCTTCATCGTAATCTTCCTCGGTGTGATTCTGGCCATGATAGAGTTGACTATATTCGTTATCAATCGGACCAAGCCCTTCTTCATATTCTTCTTCCTCTATGATTTCATCCATATGAGGAAGTGGCTCATGTACATTAGATCCAAAATCCTCTACTAAAGAATGAAAACTTCTTTGGTCTGTTGTGTCGATGCCTCTTCTTGTTCTTCTTCTGTTATTATGCCTGCTACGTCTACTTTTTTTTCTATACTTTCTGACTAAAGGATTTTGTTTGTTAGACGGTAACCATGTCAAACTGATACGTCGATGAGTGTTACTAATACCCATCCCTGCAGTTCGCAAAGCGGGGTGGACTTCTGACAAAGTTTTAGAAATAATCCCTGACATTTGAATATATCTTGTCTAATTAGAATCTCTATTCTCTTTTTTTTTTTCCTTTTTCCTTTTCACTTTACTTCTTTGCTGTTTTGTGTCTAAACAGTGGTTTGTAATATTGTAATTCAATTGCTCGTTATATACACCAATTATTAGAACTCTGTATGTGTTTTAATAGATTTCACTTTTAAAGTGTGTAGTTTTAGCCTCCCCACACCCCTTAAAGTGGCATTTTAATCGTAAAACCGTCCAAACGATGTAAATACTTTAACTTTTTTTTTGTCTCCGCATAATAAAGATATATTTTTGATATATGGGGAAAAAATGTGAGAAAGAGAAAACTCGAGGCACCACATAGAGATTTGGGACTACTATTACATACAAAACATAAGAGAGAGAAGGTGACACCACAGGTGTAACAGACGACGTGGGTATAGAGACAATGCCAAATATATAATCACAGGTTTCTGTTAGTACAAATGTGACACGTATGTACGATTATTCTTTACTCTTTACCCGATCGCAATTTGGTCTAAAAATATACATTTTATAAAGAAGATCGTAACGCTTCTGATATAAACATACACACACACACATACATCTATATATATGTTCTAGAATACGTCTGGTAGTTTTTCAATTACATACGAATGACCACCTACACTCATTAATGGGATCCCTGGTATCTTTCTTACTCTTTGTTTTAAACCGGCATCATTTGTGGCCACAATATAACATTTGTGCTGTAAAACTCTATTCACTATACAATCATCTGCATATGTACCCTTATGTGTGCATGTTAGTCTTTTAATTCTTGGATCTCTAGCTAGTTTCAGTGCGATACGATATTTGGGGCCTAGTTTTTCTAATTCTGCCATAACACAATCTGTGATCAATGGGTTGCATTTAGCCAAAAGGCAGTCCATCATACCTTTCACTATATCTATCTTCTTTTGAATGGAAAAATTAATAAAGTTTGTATCTATAAGAACCTGATATGGTGGTCTAATGGCTTCATTATATTGAAAGAAAAGTGCACTCGACACCTGTGGAATATTCCTTGTTAATTCTGGATCGTCCTTCTTGGTCTGTTTTTCTTGATTAGCTTTTAATCTTGGGTCCTTTTTTGTATTTAATGTACGTTTAACTAGAGCAAACTTTCTTGTCTTCTTAGCTTTACCCATTTTTTTTTATATAAGTATTTATGACGACCTTTATTGATTTATTTAATTATATATCTTTTTTATCTTTTTAGGTGCTATGTGGCTATATTATTAATGTGTCTGGAGACCCACAACCTTATCAAACACTTCAACAATAGTCCCTGTTCTTTATTATTATCCTCTTATTTACTTTTGCGATGAGCTCTTATTAAAATTATTTTAGTTTTCAAAATTTTCTATTTCCTTTTTTAATATATGTTTTTTTTTCTGAATTTCTTTTCTTTTTCTTTTTTTTTTGGTGTTTAAAGAGGTATTACGAATGAATGAATGAATGAATGAATGAATGAAGGAATGAAGGAATGAGGAAATACATTGTAAAATGTCGATCTACTGTTTCATATATTTTACAATATTACTGTACAAAACCTTTTTTTAAAAAAAATAATCTTATATAAAATCTTTTGACGTGTATGCAATACTTACACACGAATACATTTTATATGTACATCACTATATTCGTAAAGTGGATAAACCAAACGTCTATCCATGTTTTATATATAATTGATTGTGCATTTTTTGTTATCTTACATTCTGTCAACTGGAGTTAAACCCAATAAACGCATACCATTGTATAACACTTGTCTAGCAGCTGCGTATAAGGCAAGACGGGCTGTGGCTAATTCTTCAGTTTGGCCAGCAACCCATAAGACATCATAACAAGACGACACTTGATGAGTTAACTTGAATAGGTAAGTAACCACAGTAGCTGGTTCACTAGTTCTCATAGCATTTCTCAAAACATCTGGGTATTGAGATAATATTCTGATTAATAAAACAGCAGCTGGTTCAGTTAATAAAGAGAAATCTGCTTTCAACCATTTATCAGAAGTGATATCTTTAGCGTTTCTTTCAACGGATCTTAATCTGGAATGAGCATATTGTAAATATGGACCAGTGTCACCTTCAAAAGATAACATTCTCTCCCATTTGAATTCGTAGTTGTTGATACGTTTAGATTGCATATCTTGGATCATAACTGCAGAGATACCAATCAAGTCTGCAACTTCTTCTGGATTTTCAATTTGGGCATATTTGGTTTCGTTCTTTTTCATAACTTCATGCATCTTTTCTTTTGTTTCTTCCAAGATGTTATCTAAAAAGACAACAGTACCCTTTCTAGTAGACATACCTTGGACCATACCGAAATTTATGTGTTGTAATGTGTTGGCCCATTCAAATCCCATTTGTTTCAAGATTTCAAAGAATTGGGCAGCATGTAAGTCTTGTTGAGAAGCGATAACGTAAATCATCTTATCGAAATGGTACTTTTCGTAACGATCCATGGCAGCACCGACATCTCTAGTTAAGTATAAAGTGGTACCATCAGATTTTTGAACAATTGTTTTACCTAACTTCTTATTGAATTTGGTTAAATCAATTAAAACAGCACCTTTATCTTCATGGGTCAAATTCTTTTCTTTGAAAAGCTGTAAGGCTTTCTCCATTGATTCTCTGGAGACCTGCGATTCACCAGAATAAACATCATAAATAATGTTTAATCTAGCATAGGTGTCAATATATTTTTCAATAGACAATTCACGGAATCTTTTCCAAATTTTTAAAGCTTCTGGATCGCCATCTTCCATTCGCTTGAAATATTCACGAGCTTTACCATTTGTGGATTTTTCTAATGGTAAAGAATCACCTTCTTCTTCAATATCTTTGTTGATCTTGACATAAACCTCGAATAAATGATGAATTGGATCAGTAGCTAATTTTTCTTCATCACCATATTTCTCGAAACCAACAGCCAAAAGACCAAATTGTTTACCCCAATCACCCAGATAATTCATTCTGATGACATCCCATCCCAATTTTTCATATAAATTAGAGATAAACCCACCAATGATGGTGGATCTCAAATGGCCAGCATGGAAAGGCTTAGCAATGTTTGGAGAAGAGAATTCCACGATAACTCTTTTGTTTTCCACTAATTTGCAAGAGCCGTAGTCTTCCTTTCTTGTTAGAATGTCTGGGATAACGACTTTGTTCAAGAAGGTTGGGTTGAAGAAGAATTGTAAAAATGGACCATTGGCCTCGACTTTGTCTAAAAATTCACCCAATGGAAATTTTTCGGCCCATTCAGAAGCTAAGTCCTTTGGATTGGCACCCTTGATTCTTAATCTTGGAACAGGAATCAATAAATCACCTCTTTCCATTGTGTTAGTCCATTCTAAAGCTGGGTAGATTAAGGATTTGTCAACACCAGAGATTTTGGACAATTCCACAGAAATGTAGTTTCTCATTAAATCGACCACATTGACATCAGGGAAGGATCCTTCTAACTTCTCAGGTTCTTCAATATGTAATTTTGCTAATTGACTAGCAATGTTTTCAGTTGCAACAGCCATCTTGCTCTATTCTTTTTTTTTGGGTGTTAGTGCCTATTTGTACTTAACAAAGAAATAAGAATAAAAAAAAGCGGACTGGATATCTACTGTTATATAGCAAGCCCTGGTACAACACGACATATAAATATACAAGTGCACATGCTTAGAACGCAACTAAACTGTCTGCTTAATACAGAGATGTTTGTCTGTGAAACATCGCTACTGAAAATGGAGAGATGAGTCAAACTGAAAAGTAAAAAAGATGAGGGAGCTAGAGAAAGATTTGATGTTTACCATTGTTTCCATTTGAAGGAAATAGAAGACACAAAAATCTCACAATAAAAAAATTTTTTTTTTCTTTTCCAACCACCAATTTGCTCGTTTTGAACGAAAAAATAAAAAAAAAATTTTTCTCCGAAGAAATCGATTTTTCCATATCTTATAATTTTTAATATAGGTCTCACTAACTGGCCAAAAACTTTTCCCCAATATTGTTTGTAAACAAAAGTAGGGTATCCTCATTTTCCATAGTTTTTTTACGTTTCTTAATTTCTTACGTGAGTTTCGGAATTTTCATTATTAATGAAAGGTGAAGGTGTGTGGGTGTGTGGGGACAGCGGGGTTAATTTGATTTCAAACAAAATACTTCTAAATCATTTTAAATTTAATTGACTTTTTTTTTTTTTTTTTCATTTTTTT
>JAJLYH010000153.1:0-31696 GCA_030571675.1 Arxiozyma telluris
ATTATTTACTTCTGGTGTGTGTGTGTTTTGTTTGTATGTACATGTATATAGAATTATCTTGCTGCGGGCCTGTATTAATATTAATTCGAACCATTATACTCGTATTGTTGCGTTTCTGTCAACATTGCAATGTTCTTTAGAGCATCAGAGGGTTTATCTTTATTCATAATGAATAGACCTTGCAATTGTGCAGTACTGATCGGTGCGTCCAAGGAACGGAATCTATCGACAAATTTCTCACATGCTTTTGTTTCAGCTGGATAAAACTTCATAAACATCTTCTCTGCTTGATATGGTGTGGCGTTCCCAATAAAAACTTTGAAATCCACACGGCCTGGTCTCATTATGGCTGGGTCCAACTTCTCTGGATGGTTCGTGGTCATAAATGTAATGGTCTCCTCACTTGACGTCACGCCATCAAGTGCATTCAGCAACCCACTAAATGTCACACTTGTATTGTAATTGGATTGCGTTTGGAATTGCGACATGCCACTATTTAGTAGCCCGTTTTTTCCTTGGTTCTGTGGGGCTGCCTTTCTACTGTTAAATGCAGCATCTATGTCTTCTAGCAATAAAATACTTCTCTCCGGCATATTATTCATCAAATGATTCAGTCTGTCGTCTGTCAAGTTTTGTTCAGAAAGATTCAAGATACAGATGTTATAATCTAATTCACCGGCAAGCGCTTGAATAAAACTTGTCTTACCGGAACCGGGAGGTCCGTACAATAAATAACCACGGCGATACGGTATCCCACGATCTGAATACCATCCACCATTTCGCATAAAATCCTTCACATCCTCAAGTATCATCTCTTTGATCCCCCGATCAAGAACTACCGAAGGTAATGCTCTCTTGGCCTTAGGTTGTCCGAACTTCCTCCATTCCGGCCCAAATGATGTGTATATGACCGTCTTCCCTTCATTGCTTTTCATAGCTATAGTCTTCGCCTCTTCCAATATCTCGTTGAAGATATGTCTATCCTTATACAGTGTGGTCAATTTCACTGTCTCATACGGACTGCTATTTACTATATCGATCATTCTACCGGATCTTTCCCTTTTTATAGATATAATCGCACCCTTATAGAATAACCAGTGGTTACCTATACCAGGTACAAGTGAAAATTTGGTGCTTATTGAACCATTGTCGTGTTGTATATAGTTTGTCCGGACTGATAAATGTTTTGAGACACGGTACGGATACCTGCCCATCCACGTTAAAAACCAGGAGTATGATTTGTCCTTAGATTGGATCTCCAGATCCACAATCATCTGTTTATAAAGGATTCTACTCAATCGAATCATCCCACTGCGGGCTAGGGCAAGACCGGAACCCAGGATCATCAATCCACCACCGGCTGCAAAATACGGATTGTTCGCCATCGATTGATGAATAAATTGTTTCAGCTGTCCCCTTAACGTGATCGACGAATCATTGGAACTTGAATCATCCGACAACAGAAGTTTATCCACCAAATTTACTGGCCCCTTATCTGTATGACCTACTGCCGTCTCTGTCGAAGTGTTATTATTTTTACCACTACTGCCATTATTTGCGTTATTATCAGTATTCGGGGTTGAGTTTGGTTGATCTGACATATCTTCTTATACTGCTGTTATACTATTCAGAATGAATTCACACTACCACATATATATATATGTATATATATCAATAATTACTAATTGATTCAATATATCCACCTCTCTCCCTCTCTTTTTACACACAAATACACACACACACACATA
Source organism: Arxiozyma telluris (assembly GCA_030571675.1). Taxonomy (NCBI): domain Eukaryota; kingdom Fungi; phylum Ascomycota; class Saccharomycetes; order Saccharomycetales; family Saccharomycetaceae; genus Arxiozyma; species Arxiozyma telluris. The sequence goes on from JAJLYH010000153.1 coordinate 1,749, forward strand.
CATACATACACACATACATACATATATGTATATATTTCCATGTAGTGCCTTGACATTTCGATAAAAGCATTTTGAATAATTTTTTTTGTATATTTTTATTACAAAAGAGGTAAAGGAGAGTTAAATGAAAAAAAGTGTTTAAATTCAAAGATTAAAAGGAACAATTGTGGAGAATATATAAGAAACCAGAAAAGATCACTCCCTCCACTATTCTCTTTTACTCTCTCAAGTATTGAATCAAATATAGCTATTAATGCATATCTGTGTGTCATAGGTATTCCTAAAAAAAAAGAATCAATTATTGGCAGAGAAACCAAATTGTGTGCATTGTGTGGTATATTATTGATAATCTCGGTACCAAAATACCCTAAAAATTAAAAGAGAGAACAGAAATTGAAGGATATCAACACAGAATAAAACCATGACTTCATTCCCTGGTTCCAATCTTTCAGAAATTTTAAAAGAAGATTTGTCGTTAGAAAGAATTAACGACTTGAAGGAGAATTTATTGAAACAAAGATCCACCATTGAATATCAATTAAATAAAGAATCATCCAAATATTATGGCTATATTCAAGAAAGTTTGAAAATGTTGAACGTTTTCAAAAAATCTGTGCAATCTATTAAGGGCGATATCAATGAAGTTAATCAATTAAGTTTAGAGAATGAAATGGCCATAAATAGATACGATGTCATCTCTGATGCGACCGATCTATTCGATACCATTAGAAATACATCATCTATATATAACAAGATTTTGAACTTTGATTCACTTCTAAACAGATTAGATAATCTATTAGAAAAGGAATTAAGTAGTGATCCCTTGGACACTGGTTGTCCTACACTGTTAGAAATCCATTATTTATTGACTAGGGCAAGAGACTTTCAAGATCAAATGACTGTTATGGCAGCAATATCTACTGAAGATGTACAAAGAACAACACGAAAGTTATTTTCTCATATATCTGGATTAGTGACCAAATTTGATCAATTATTAACTGGTTTAATTAATGATATTGTGGAAATGATAAGAAATGAACAAATTTCTTTGGTTATTAGGTTGTTTAAAATCTTTGACTTTGAAGAAAGAGAAGATATTAAGATTGTTATCATACGAAATATTATTAAAAAGAAGGAAATTGAAGCAGCTAAAACATGCATAAAAAAACTACCAAATAGTAGTGCAAACAACTCCACCACTAAAGATCCTATCAATTACCCAACAAATAAAGGAATTTATCAGGAAATTCTTAATGGTACCATATCCGGTAGAACACAACCAAGAGGCTATATAAATTTTTTTCATAATAATTTAAAGGATACAATCAATGAAATGTTTATTTCAGTAAGAGAAACTTATTCAGACGAAAAGAAATTTGAAGTATTAAATAATTTAGATTGGGTATTTAATGAATTAATGATTGTCAAAGATTATCTAACTAAGTATACCCCAAAGCATTGGAACATTTTCCAGCAGTATTTTGATATCTATTACCACGAGTTGAACTTACTAATAAATGAATTAGTCGAATCTGAACCAGAAACTTTAATAATTCTAGATATTTTAGATTATGATAAAGAATTTCAAGCCAATTTAATTGCAGACTTCGGCTTTACTAAGAAAAATGTTAAAAGTGTAATCGGTGAAGAACAAAGAGAAAAATTATTTATAGATTACCTAAACTTGTTAGTGACTAAGATGACAGAATGGATTACAAATTTGGAAAAAGCTGAATTTGATATTTTCACTGAAAGATCAACTCCTCCACATATAGATTCCCATGGACTCTATTTTCTTGATGGTACAAGGACATGTTTCCAAATGTTTACTCAACAAGTCGAGGTTGCCTCAGGTGCAGGTCAAGCCAAAATCCTTGTTGGTGTAGTAGAAAAATTTACTGGGTTGTTATCAAAACGTCAAAAAGATTGGACCAATAAGATAAATGAAGAAGTGAATAAAATTTTGAAATATAATGAACTATATGATTCAGATCCACAAAATATTCCTGAAGAATATGATGTTCCTGGCGGGTTGATGGAATATTTGACTGCTGTGACAAATGATCAAATGAAAGCAGCAGACTATATTGTAGCAATCACAAGAAAATGTTCATCGTTATTAAATAAGGTATGGATCAAAGAAGTCACTGAATATTCTGATAAAGCATTGGATGGTTGCGCAGATTTGGTTAAAGTTGGATGTCATGGAATGACTTCTATAATATTTGACGATTTGAAGAAACCGTATACAGAGATATTTAGTAAAGCATGGTATGGTGGGAATCAAATCAAACAAATCTCTGTAACAATTAATGAATATATTATAGAAATCAAACCACATATGAGTTCAATTGCATTTAATTCGTTCATCGGGTTTATTATAGACGAGTGTTTTTTAAATTATATCAATGCCTTAAATGCGAAACATTCATTCAAAATGAAAAATAATAAATTTTCTGAGGCAATTAAAAGAGATTTTGAGATTTTATTTGAATTATTTGCCAGTGTAATTAGTGAAGATCAAAAAGCAGAGATTATTGATCGTCGTTTTAGATTTATTGAAATTTTCATGGATATAAGCTGTGAACCTATAGACTCAGTTCTTGAGTATTGGAAAACAATGTTAATAGAATATCCTGAGACCCCAATCGATTTCTTAGAAGCTGTATTAACATGTAGAAAGGATGTTAGTAGTTCAGAAAGGAAAAAACTAGTACAAGAAGGGGTAACATATCAAGATAATCCAGAGGTCAAACAAGGTTTAAGAGAAATGATAGACATGGGAATTGAACCTTCGTTTGTGGGCAAGTTTAAATTTCAACCAAGCTCCTAATGATACATATTATGATAGCAGCAATTATTAAAAATAGTAACATTATGGAACAAGATGACTATGGTATGATACATTGAAAAATGATACGAATACAAATTTCATATATATATATTGACAAATCATTCATATTTGGATATTGAAAATATATTGATTATATAAAACCTATTTTCAAAATTGGTACTTGACAAGGCCCTTGTGTAAACATCATCTTTTTCATTATTCCATAGAGTTGCCATAGTAAAATCTACTTGCGGACCAGTGACATCACTTTGAGTAGCGGTCAAAGTCACTATGTATTTGTAATTCTGATCTGGTGTATCGAACGATTGTGTTATAGCATGTGTCAGAGTGTTGATAAATTTCTGTGTGTCTTTTAACTCTAGACCTTTATATTGGTTATATAATCTATCTATCAATATATCATATTCCTTAGAAATCTTTTCCTTCTTTATTTGGTCCAAAATTGTAAATTCAAAAGCCATGCCAACCATCACTAAACAATCTATATTCCAATCAATATTAATAAATCTGTTTTCTCTTCTTTTTTTTCCTTCTATTTTGATCTACCAACAATCAAAGACACCAGTTACAACAAAAGCAGTTTGACAACTTACCATATAGATTTATCCGAACAATTCTGGCTTTTAAAGAAATCGTATATAGGATCATTTCTATAGATATTCGACCCCTCCCTAAAGTTGAAAAAGTCGTGGCCCCAATGAAAAAATCTAGGGACAAAAAATTACAAATTGGAAAAAGAACGCATGTATCATACTGGCACAAAAAAGTTCGGGCGAAAAACAATATTCCATGTTTTCCTAAGGGCCATAATTATTAAAAGTTAGGGTTTGTTAAATTCCTCTATAATTCAGACTATACAAGGAACCTCATCAGTAGTGATGTGATATAATTCTACAAATCGTACCTATCCCTACATGATTCATTCTATTGGGTCATTATTTTTACTTCTTTATTCATTGTCATTATCATTATCATTATTACTATTATTATGATTACTTAACTTTAGAACACATATGATAATTGAGTTTTATTAAGTCTATTTTCAAGGAGATCTTATCATTTTGTGCCCACGTTTTTCTTGGTCCAAACATTTCGGCTGGAAAACTTCAGGCTACCTCCATGGTGGGCTGATGCAACGGAATGTAGAGGGTTGGATTTCTGTAAAGAAGGAAATCCCCCCGGTAGCCGTGTTATTCTACCATTTTCCCTTAAAGTTTTCGAATGCCGAAAAGAAGTCTCCACAATTCCGTTGTTTTTCTTTTCCCATCTTTGAAAAAATAATATTATAGTTTTTCATACTTCCAATTTTTCTGAATTTGTTCATTCGGAGAAATAAATCAAAAAAGAATAGATAAAAGTGTTTATAAAATATTGTATTTTTATTTAAGGAAGAGTAATCGACATTAGAAAATAGTCTTATAATTATAATCGGTTTAGATATATATATACATATAACGATTGGATTTTTTATACTCTTTCTTGCCAGTGAATATATGCATAAACAACTAACCAATATTAGATTAAAACATTCTCTATAACATTATAGCATAGCAATATATATACACTTACTCAAATGTCATCTGCTCCTTTGTTACAAAAGACTCCAGGAAAGAAAATCGCTTTACCTACAAGAGTAGAACCAAAAGTTTTTTTCGCAAATGAACGTACTTTTTTATCATGGTTAAATTTCACAGTGATGCTTGGTGGGTTAGGTGTCGGTTTATTAAATTTTGGGGATAAAATAGGTAGAATCAGTGCCACCTTATTCACTTTGGTTGCTATGGGAACGATGGTATATGCTCTTATAACATATCATTGGAGAGCTTCTGCAATTAGACGTCGTGGATCCGGTCCATATGATGATAGGTTAGGTCCTACTCTTCTTTGTTTCTTTTTGTTATTAGCTGTTATAATTAATTTTATTCTTAGATTAAAATATTCTGAATAAATCTATATATCTATCTAACTACATATATATATACATATATCTATTTAATATTTATATATACGTATTAGCATTATCAATAACTCTTTATATTATGTCAATTGTGAAAGTAATAAAGTAATATTCATATCAGTTTTGAAACCCGGTCAAACTATACATATATACCAAATTATTTTCAAAACATATTTAATACGAAATACTCTTCATCTCAAAAAGAAAAATTAATATAAGACAGTCTATATTTCCCTTTTGGTATATATATATATATATATATATATATTCAGACAAAGTTAATTTAGCCTTGATTGTATAAATTTAGACCAATTGTTTCAATAGTATGCTCTAGAAGAAAGATTCTTGAATAAAACAAACATTTATTTTCTTAAATGTTGAATTCATAGTCTACCATAAGAAAAATACGCAATACGCCCTTAAATTGTGGTTAGATGTATTCTATTTTAGATCACATCCTCCCTCACTTAGAATTAAGAATCTTTTTTTATTTAATATTCCAACATTATACTCATGATAAACATTAACAGAACTTATTTGTATTAACATCATTGTTATTATACGTTTATAAATATTTATGGCAGAGTAACCTTTTTAATCTACACCTACACCTGGAAGTAATTTGCACTAATTTTCCACACACAGTAAAAAAAATGTGTTTACTCCGGACACACATTTGCGTTAACGGCCTCCGGTTTTCTCCTCTTTTGCAAAAAAATGTTTATCAAATGAATCCACATAGAAGAAAAAGTTGTTGAATTGCAACGGCGATGTTTTTTTTTTTTTTTTTTATCTTTTTTTTTTAATAGAGGAAAAAAAGAAAAGAAGAAAGAAAAAAAATGTGTCCCACTGTAACGACAAATTAGGAGATTATTATCAAGTAGAGATTACAATCTCTCCTAAAAATTATACTTCAATTTCCTTTTTGGGACATGCCAATTAGAGTCCCTTTCAAATTTTTGATTTTGATTTTTTAGACAAATAGCCCCATATTAATATTGGGAAGGAATTGAAAAATTGGAGTGCCATTGTTCTAGACCTAAAATTGACTCTACTTAAGCCATTACTGTTGAATATTTCAAACAACTTTGAATAAAACCGTACTGCAAAGAGTTTCATAAAATGTATCTTCTTACTTAATATATACAAAAATAAATATATATCAAAAAAATCTTTGAAAAGAAAAAGAATTACAATTTGCTTTCAGTCCTGTTTATTGTCACTCAGTTTTGTAAAATATCTAATTTTATACAGTCTCTAGAGGCCATTCGTGGAGAGATCACCTTTTCTTCTGTTCAACAAAATTTCTTATTAAAAAAAGGTCGATTTCTCTCTTTCTTTCTCTTTCTTTTTTTTTTTGTTCTGATTTAAATGCTTATTTATTTATTATCTTCTATTAATAAATTGTTAAAGCAACTTACCATTAAATATTCCTATTTAGACCTGTGTTACAGAAGGTAGCCCTGGATATAAACCAGTAAAAGCGATGGTACAGTTGCATTATACCCTAACTAAATAACTTTCTCTTGTTTGAAAAAAATAATAATTTCCTCGACAAAAAAAGCTTTCCGTATTCAATGATCATGTAGACAATTTTTAAGGGAGATTCCAATCTCTATTATCAAGGGGTTTGCCTGTATCTAAAAGTTTTCGATTACTCCGCTTTTGTGGTTCCTTCTATAATCTACCATAAGTCTGAAATATTTTCTTGGCTTTTGGTCTTCAATTTTTTATTCACATGTTTACCCTAAAAGCATGGCTGGTTTCTTTTCTAACAAATCATCTAACTAACACTGATAACCCTAAAATATATCTGTATGTAGTATCGAAAAGATGGTTTGATACACTAGTTCAACTAAGACTCAATGTGGATATATTATCCGATAGATAACAAATTAACTGAGTAGTAAGAACACAATTGTTTTGTTTACAGCTATTCAATTTGAAGTGTTTTAAAAAAAATATTTGAAACCTCCAAATAATGCTGGATTATTCACTGTAAAACAAATTAAAGCTCGTTTTAAACCCTAATATTTTTGGTTAGAAAATGATCTAAAAACCTAATTATAAGCAGCCCCACTCCTATGGAAAGCTTTTTTGAAAATATAAAAAAAAATTACGAACTATAGTTTAACTTTTTTATTATTAGTAATTCTTTTTTCTTTCTTTCTTTTTTTTTTCTAGGACTTTCTTTCTAAATATACATTGACTCATTTCTGATCAAACAAGTTAACCACTTTTGTCTTTTATTGTATATTATTGTCGAATGTCAGTCTCGATTAAATTCCTTCTCATTTGAAGGCTTGCTTCTCCTACCTTATATAAGACCAACAACTCAAGTCTTAATAACTTCAGAATGTAAATAGTTAATCTTTACCGTTCTCGTCGCTTTTATGTCATTACTCGGAAATGCAATTTAAATAAATTTAACCTAGCAAATCAGTGCTTCTCATTCGCACGTATTGATACAATTAAATAAAATGTTGACACGTACAGCGGCTGTAACATCGAGATTTATTTCAAAAAGAGTTTTACGTTCCTATACAACAAGTAAGTTTAGTGTTCCAGTAACTTTGCCTAATGGTAAAATATATCAACAACCAACTGGTCTGTTCATAAATGGTGATTTTGTTCCATCGAAACTAGGCCACAAAGTTGCAGTAATTAATCCGTCCACTGAAGAAACAATCACTGAAATATATAAAGCCACCGAAGAAGATGTGGATTTTGCTGTCAAGAGTGCTAAACATGCCTTTGAAAATGTTTGGTCAGTAGCAGATCCTGAGTTTCGTGGGAAAGTTTTGTTCAAATTAGCAGATTTGATTGAACAACATGCTGATACTCTAGCTGCTATAGAATCAATGGATAATGGTAAGTCTTTACTTTGCTCTCGCGGTGACATTAATTTAGTGGCCAAGTATCTACGTTCTTGTGGGGGTTGGGCTGATAAAATATATGGTAAAGTTATCGACACAGGTAAAGATTATTTTACTTACAGTGTAAGAGAACCCTTAGGTGTATGTGGCCAAATTATTCCTTGGAACTTCCCACTATTGATGTGGTCATGGAAGGTTGGTCCTGCGTTAGCTACGGGTAACACAGTTGTGTTAAAACCAGCCGAGACTACACCATTATCTGCCTTATTTGCTTCTCAATTATGTATAGAAGCAGGTATCCCAGATGGTGTTGTTAATATTGTTCCTGGCTCGGGTAAGGTCATTGGTGACTACCTTTGTAAACATCCAGATGTAAAGAAAATTGCATTCACTGGTTCTACAGCCACTGGTCGTCATATTATGAAGGCTTCAGCAGACACTATTAAGAAGGTTACTTTGGAATTAGGTGGTAAATCTCCCAATATTGTCTTTGCAGATGCTGATCTGGATAAAGCTGTTAAGAATATTGCATTTGGTATCTTTTATAACTCTGGTGAAGTATGCTGTGCAGGTTCTAGAATTTACGTTCAAGATACTGTCTACGATGAGGTCCTCGAGAAATTCAAAACATATGCTGAAAGTTTAAAGGTCGGTGATCCATTTGGTGTAGATACATTCCAAGGTGCCCAGACATCTAGAAGACAGTTAGAAAAAATCTTAGAATATGTTGATATTGGTGTTAAAGAAGGTGCTCGTATTATCACTGGTGGTGAAAGATTGGGAAACAAGGGATACTTCATCAAACCAACCATCTTTGCCGATGTCAAAGAAGATATGACCATTGTCAAAGATGAAATTTTCGGTCCTATTGTTACCGTTTCTAAATTCTCTACGGTAGATGAGGTCATTAAACTAGCAAATGATTCTCAATATGGTCTTGCAGCCGGTATTCATACTAAGGATTTGAACAAAGCAATTGAAGTATCAAACCGTGTTAAAGCCGGTACTATATGGATCAACACATATAACAATTTCCATCAAAGTGTTCCATTTGGTGGTTTTGGTCAATCTGGTATTGGTCGTGAAATGGGTGAAGCTGCTCTAGATAATTACACACAAGTTAAATCTGTAAGAATGTCAATTGACAAACCGGTCTACTGAATACTAATTATTATCCTATAAATAAATTGAAATAGAAAAGATTTATCTAGTATTCTAAACTGTTAATGGCATTTTAGGGTTTATTTTTGTTTATCACCTTTCCGCAAGCTAACCTGTCACTGTACGTTTATACAATCACACTATTTCATTTGCATGGTACCATTCCGGAGGATGGAAGATATTCATTTCAAAACATTTCGGCCTGAATATTTACGAAGTAAAGTCAGGAACTCATACAGAAATCGTAAATAGCATTATTGAATAATGGATTTACAATCAAACTTTGCATAACAAATATTATATAACTTACATATATCTATAGGGTATTAATAAAAAAAAAAAATTTTATTTATTTATCTCTTAGTGGTGTACTTGAAAAGGATTTGTTTCAAACAAAAGACAGGCATTAATATAAATATACCAGTGAAAGATACTGAATAGTGTTACAGTAAGACAAGTATGGTGAAGTGTTTCCACTGCTATCAACTTACTTCTCTCAATCTACAACAGAATCTTTTGTGTAAGACAACTTTTTCAGGACTTCTTTCAACACCCATACATCTTTAGGTTTTTTTTCTTGTAGAAAACTCTAAAGTTTCACAGAGAAAAAGATATATTTCCAAACGCGAAGGTAATATTTATCAGTTTGCTTTTGTTTTTCTTTGCGTGCGTGGTTTCAATCCAAATGTTAGCTGGCTTTTAATTTTTCTTTTTTTTTTTTTTTGGAGTGCTTCTGCTTTCCCTCATTGTTTGGCAACTAGAATGGAGCGTTCCTTACGGAGACAGGAAGGACGAGTGGGGAAAATGTGCAAAATTGTTTCAAGCGCAGTTACTTGCCCGCTTGGGTTTCTGCCTAAGTACCAGTTTCTCGAATTGATTCCTGAATTGTTCCTTGTGCCAACGCTAACAGTGTGGTGCTCTAACGTTGGACAGGGGAACCCTTCTGACGGGTTGTGAATTTCCAACCACGAGGGGGGAGGAACAGGCGGGCTACGTAGTTTCATACCCTCCCTCCCAATACGCAGAGCCTGAATTAATGAAAGATAATAGTAAGAAGACTGATATTAAAAAAAATAATACGTTGAAAACAGTAACAACAGCACGTATTCCACTGAAATAGGTTTGTTGCCACCGAAATAACTGAGACAATAAAGGAACCAACGTTAAAATGGTATGTCAATATTTGGGTCAAATTGGAGGCATATGGAAAGCTTTACAAAATTAACATATAATACCTTGTAGATAAAGGAAGAAAATCGACATTAATATCAAAAAAAACAAACATTAAATGCCAGAAGTCGTGTGTGGCGGTTATATATTGAGAGATATTAGATAAATATAATAAATATGGCAACTATTTACAAGAGATTTCAATTTTCAGATGAAGGGACGAAAAAATGTTAGATATCTAGGAAAAAGCATTATAACTATAAGTATTAAAAATAAAAAAAAACAAAAATGGAATTCGTGTATTTAATAGAAAAAATTATGATAATATATATTAAGACAAATACTGTGATTTAACGGTGAGCTTATGCCCAAAAAGAAATACCATATCCTTTTTCTTTTAGTTCCGAACATAATATATTTTACTAACAGTAAATCCAAATATTTTATTGTGAAAGATTGTGTTATCATTTTTCTTTTCAAAATGTTTTGCAATAATGTTTGAAATAACTATTTTGACAATATATATATAGTCCGACGCTGTTACTATTCGTACTAGAAAGGTTATCAACAACCCATTATTAGCTAGAAAGCAATTCGTTGTTGACGTTTTACATCCAAACAGAGCTAACGTCTCTAAGGATGAAATACGTGAAAAGTTAGCTGAAGTTTACAAGGCTGAAAAGGACGCTGTCTCCGTCTTCGGTTTCAGAACCCAATTCGGTGGTTCCAAATCTACTGGTTTCGGTTTAGTTTACAACTCCGTTGCTGACGCCAAGAAGTTCGAACCAACCTACAGATTAGTCAGATACGGCTTAGCTGAAAAGGTTGAAAAGGCTTCTAGACAACAAAGAAAGCAAAAGAAGAACAGAGACAAGAAGGTCTTTGGTACTGGTAAGAGAAGAGCTAAGAAGGTTGCCCGTCGTAACGCTGATTAAGAAAAGAATCTTCATAATATATTATATTATCTTATACTTTCTTTTTTAATCTCATTTGTAAATCTATTTACTTTTTAAAGCACACTTTTATTAATTATCACTGTCCCTTTTCAATATGTCTTCTCTTTTTTTTCTTATTATATTTTTCATTCATGTTATTTCATCAATGTTTACTCTATTTGCTTTGATCTTAAGTTTATACGTATTATATGTATTCAATAGTTTTACTATAATTCAAAGAAACACATCATCCTGAGGTAGTCAAAGAAGAGACACCTGAAGTCCGTACGTGCTGTCAAGAATTTGATTCAATTTAAATACGAATACAAGCACTCACGTTGCAGATATGTTACTGTCCGTGTAGACAAAATGTATCAGTCATAGTTTAGGTATTCTTTGATCTATTGCTCGATCTTCAAGAGATTCTTATAAGTATTAAGTTAATATTTAACTCACACTGCTTTACTGGCAATTGTATAATACGCTGCGTTTGTTAATTATCAAAAAGGTTTGTGTTATTATCCCGGGATAATTCCGGCTTCTAATCCGAAAGATTTGTCTTACCGTCTGCGGCGAGTTTGGGATTTCGAGAAAAAGGCTTCACTTTCCATTTGAAGAAATGCATTTTATATGAAACAAAAAAAGGAAAGAAAGTCTTTTGTAAAATATAACATAGAAGAGCAGCTAGAGCTAGACTAGATGTGAGTTTATAAACACTTTAAAAAAAAAGAGGTGAAGACAATACTGTACATTGGTATACAGGTATTGACAATTTTAGCGTAAGATCCATTAACTAGAAGTAACAATAAGATGTTGTTTGGCTTAGGCAAATTATTCTATGTTATTTTATTATTAATCAATGCAGTTGCAGTCTTAAGTGAAGAACGTTTTTTAAGTAGAAGTATGTTTGCATATTACCAGCTAAGTTAATGACAAGTTCCTTCAATTTTCAAGAATGAACAGTTTGTTACTAACATAAGCAAGTCATGTTGTGATAGATCTGTGAATTCCTTTTATTTCATAGAGAAGTAATCACATTTTATAACGACTTAAAATACACTTTTGTTAATTACTCTTTTTTTTTTGTTTATTCTATTTACAGTTGGTCTAGGGAAAAGCTCAAACGATGCCAACAATGGCTTCTATGGACAACAAGAAAATACAACCAAGTCGAAGGTTATCCAATTAATAGGTGCAGTACAGACCTTATTAAGAAGTATGTACTAATGTTATAGATTCGTTCGATACATTTTTTTTATCCATTTACTCGATTTGCTAGTTATACTAACAATTTTTTTTTTTTTGAAACTTGTGTGTTCAAAGTTTGGATTCCCCGTTTTGTCATTATTTTATCTCTTCATTTGTACAGTTCCATTAATTGGTATCAATATATTGGTTATAATATATGAATTATTACTAGGCTGAACTAGTTTGATTATATTATTTTTAAAAAGGTCGCTCGATATTATAATATATAAAATACAAGTGCACTACCATTCTATTTCTGTAATATATCATAGTCTTATGACAAGAAATTAAACTCCGAAAGTTCACGTATATATGATGTGTCCACCTTTCATTTATTTAACGAATCCATATTTATCTATATATATATAATGCATATTAATTTATCCATCTCAATTAGTATTATATTGGATATTTCATGATAACAGATATATAACATAACTATTAATATTGAGACAATGTAAAAATAATGTCCTTTTTCTTATTGAAAAAAAAAAAAAAAAATAAAACAATGTCAATTATCGCTTAACAGACTCGTATTTTCTATAATGTGGATATCTTCGCATCTATAAAATTATTTACAATTGGTAGGTCCTCGATTTCTTTAAGTAATTCATTCAATGATGTGTTAATAAATAATCTTTCACTATTAATGCTATTTTTCATTCCCTTCAGCACCATATCATCATTTATTTGTAATGTAAAATAATATAATAAACAATCATAGATGAATAAAAATTGGTTAATATTTTGAACCATAGAGATTCTTTGTTTTCTGAAAATGTTAATTATCCATGAAATTGGGTCGTAAACAGATATCGAAGAGGTATAAAAATTCTGCAGAAAATTGAAAGTAGGTAAATTTGATAAGATTGAATCAATGGTACACCATGTACCTGTTCTGCCACATCCTGCAGAACAATGGACCAAAATGGTTGGAGTAGACATATACGACCAATGTTTTGATTCACGCAACTTGGAAATTATTATATTCTTTAAATTAATTAATTGGACAACATCTTTGGACGTTTTTACTACGCCTAAATCAGGCCAATTTGTTAACTGAATTTGTAGCAACTGATATGATTTTGTATCAAAGTCATAAGTTAATTGGATTCTTCTTATTACCATAGAATCAGATAAATCGGTCTCTTCTAATAATTTGACTTTAATACCATCATAATTTTGTTCCTTCCAATATTTGAAACATTTTTCTATACCATTTTCAGTATTATTTGTTAATGCTAAAATTAATGGAATATTATCATTTAAAATACAGGTATAAAAATCATGAACTGTAGAACACATGGGAGCTTGAGTAGCAATATAACGAACTTTAAGTGAGTTATTATTAATTGACGTAGTTGGCGGTGTCTCTGTTAAATCTAAATCAGGGATATGCAGATAATTTGCATTAATATATGTATTAATGATGTCTTCTTCTTCTTCTTCCTCTTCTTCATCTATGCTATTATTAACATCATCAACCTTCCAGTCTCTTGCTTCAGATATTGTATTTAAATTATTCAAGACATTGCTGTCGAATGATGCCTTTTTCAAGTGAACTCTTGTATGTTCGTATGGGAAAATGTCCTTATACCGATTTTTACATCCCAATTCAACTCCCGACGAGATAATCACATGATCCTTGTCATCTTCATCATCTGAGTCAAGATCCTTTAACCATGAACGCTTACCTACTGCAGAATAAATGTTTGGTTGTGACAGAGATCTTGTTCTATATTCTTTAGGTTTACTATCTGATGATGCAGTGAATCCTATATCTGATCCAGATGCTTTATGCAAATCTTTATGGGTACCCATAGAACGCTTGATAGAGACGGGGATGTTTTTAGATATAGAACTATTTAATCTCTTCTTTTCTAAAATATCAAGTCTTTGATACTGTGAGATAAATTGTATTTTAGGTCTACTCATCAATTTTTGGAACCATTTCGGGATATAATGGTCAATTACATGTTGCGGATACACTTGCAGCAATTTTTCATACTTTAGTTGCACATTCAATTTATCTGATGGTTGTGATACAGAATTAATAGAATCACTATTGGATACTTTATTAATAGTAGTAGACTCCGGAGGCAATCTTTTTGGGAACTGAAATTCTTGTAAATGTGTGGCATTCGAGATATCACTGTTCATTCTTTGATTCTCTTCATTAATGTTCACGGCACTTAGATAAGATTCTAAATTCATTATTTCTTCATTTTGAGTAAATTTAAATAATGGTTTTTGGATAGTTTGAGTAGTTGGAAGTTGAAATTTAAATAATGCAGATATTGGAGACGAAGATGAGACTGGAGACTCGCTCAGAGTGTTTTCATTAAAATTCATTAGTGAAGGAAGAGGCGGTGTTAAACATTTATCGAAATCAAGGTTTGAGCTATTAACTGGATGGAAAGAGTCACTAAACGGAGAAGTCTTATGAGATGAAGAACTAAAAGAAATCGAGGCGTCATTGTTAGCTGAAAGATTATTGGTAGAGATGGTTAGATCCGAGGTGTTGTGTGCCGCTGAGACAATGAATTCGGGGAATAACTTTTCAAAATGAGGAAACCCAGATTCTAGAATCAGTACAATATTTCGATCGCAATTTAAAAATTTGTGATAATTTAAAATTTTAATTGCAATACCTGCTAATGCAAACGAGATATTAGAATCGGTTTGATTTGAAGTGTTATTATACAATATAATTTCCAAGTTTGGACTCTCCAATTTATCTAATATGATTTTTTGTTCTGTGGAAGGTAAGCTTTCGATCAATTTTTCTAAAGTAAAATTTTTTCTTCTTAATAAAGTTGAAGGCAAACTTATATGTAAAGAATTTTTAATATATGATTTGGATCTATCACTGTATGGTCTTGTATCCAGAATTAATAGATTTCTGTCATTTTCATTGGAAAGAATCTTACCCAATTCCATTGAAGAGATTAAATGGCAACCTTTAGGTTTAGTAAATTGATTTTCCCTTGGTTTAAATGATGTAGTTACACTGAGATTACACATCGATTTCAATAAATTTGAATACTGATGTTGGTTTGTTTGTAAAGTTGGAGATTGCAATCTAGGTGAAACTATATTAGTGTTATTTAAATTTTTTGATACGGCATTAGGTGGAGATGGTGTTGTAAAATTCTTATTGTCTTGGTAATTTAAAAACGAGGATTTAATTGGAGTTGTCACATTTTCTAAGTTGTTCATATTATTATTATTGTTATTATTATTATTATTATTTTTGTTGTTGTTGTTGTTATTGGTAGGATTATGATTATTAATATGAAAAGGTTTTTTGTTCTCTATATGCATTTGTAGAGGTGTATAAAGATTCATATTATTTTTCATATTACTACAGGACGGATTAGAAGAGTTAGAATTTAAATCGAAATCTAAAGTAATTTTTTTTAATTTAGTTTAACCTGCAGGTAGAAAATAATATTCATTAGTTTGTTTTGTGTAGTTTATTTGAGAAGTAGGAAGACCTCCTAAAGGTAACAGTCAATATTAGAGCACCAAAATAAAATAAAATAAAATAACAAAGAAAAAACTATCTAATACTCGAAGTATATAATGAACAAACTACGGAAGGGGTCTGCGAATACTTGAAGCTAGTTCTGTTAAACGAAGTTACAAAGAACGTCCTAGAGGATATTGTACAATCGAGGCATACTGTGTGTATTTAATTAACAATTGGAACACTTCGTACAAACAAATAAACATTGGTCACATAAAACAAGACGGATGAGTACAACAAGAAGGTGCGATGAAGAACTGAAACGCAATGGGGGGGACGGAGAGATGCAAAACAGTTTAACAGAAACTTTTTCAAAAGAGAGGAAAAAAAGAAAAAGAAAAAGAAAAGAAATTTTTGTTTTCTTTTGTTGCCAATAAAAAGAATTTTTATTTATTTATTTTTTTTTTCTTTTTTTCGGAATGACGTAAGTTTTTTGTTACGCTCGAGTCGAAAAAAAAAAATTTTTGTGTTGTCCAACTTTTTAAGGGCAAAAAACAAAAAAAAAAGAAAAAAAAAAAACCACGTTCATTTTAATTGTGGGATTTTCTTCTCGAGTAAACCGCAGGGTGTATGGGTTGTAATTTTGGAATTGAATTAAAACTAAAAGAAACGATCTTTTTCTACCTGAAACTTTTCTCCAGATGAGTTTTACAGAAAAAAAAAAAACAAGAACAACAACAACATAAAATAAAATAAAATAAAATAAAAATCTAAGGTCAAAAAAATTACAAATTAGAAAAAGGACGCATGTATACTACCGACACAAAAAAGATCGGATGAAAAACAATATTCTCTGTTTTCCTAAGGGCCATACAGTTATTTAAAGTTAGGGTTTGTGGATTTCACCTATAATTCAGACTGAATAAATGGGGGTTGAGATAAAAATGATAATAACTCCTCCACTTTAACAATGTTTACTTAATTTCTTAACTCTAGGTGAGAGAAATGACGCACTCTATTTGGTAGAGAGATGTCTTTTATTTACAATTTAAAAATGGAACAATATTACTGTAGCATGATTTATTTTTCTTTTTCTTTTTCTCTTTCTTTTTTTTTTTTTTGTATTTTTGTTAACTTTGTAGGTGTAATAGATACATAAGTGAGCAGTACATATTTAATATATATCCTAAAAATAAAGTTGATGCATTAATATATTTAAGTCTTACTTCTTAATATGTAAGTGTGTGATTGTAGCTTTATATATATATATATATATATGCAAGCATGTATCGGGTATTAATATGCACATGTATAGTCGGTTACGGATAGTGCTTGGTTCAATGATATGCTAATATGGTTCTATCCTTTTCTATTCATCCTTATTTACAAGTTCTTATATGTCCTTAATAAGCATTTCACTGTGCCTTCGTTTAGTATCATTTTCAAGATCACGAATTGATAATTTTATTAAAGGTTTAAGTTCTTCACTCAATGAACTCACGGCAACTTTGGATTTATTTCCATTCCTATCGATTTTTAATCTATTTTCAAAATAACTAACTCTTATCAACAATTTATTTTTTAATCTAAGTAAATGCCTTCTTAGATGAAATTGTGATCGATTCTCCGTATCTCCGTCATCCTTAAAATCAGGTAATTTATTCCTTTCAATAACATCGTTAATAATCTTAATCATACCCAACTCAAGAAATTTCTCCATTTCATATTCTCTCGTATTGAGATCCTTCAATTGAAACTGTGCGTCATATAGTAGACATTTTAAATACTCAATGATTATTTTATTTTGTTCCACTAAAGGTAGTTCACCGCCATAGTCTTTTATATTTGATAAAATTTTTATAATAAATTTCCAGGAATCTTTATTGTATAAAGTTACGGATTCATTCTTATTCTCATTTTTGTAATATTTACTACTATCCCATCTTGTGATAAAATCATGTAGTTGTAATAAAAATCCATTTAATTGCTTTGGATCCCTAATAACAAAATGTTTCTTCGATTCTTTCAAAAATGCTTCATAGATTGTCACTATCCCATGTTTATTTGCAGTTTTATTCTTTGATAGATACTTCTGATATATAGAAATACACCGTGAAACACATGTAGTTGGGTATTGCATAATGCTAAGTTTCATGTAATAGCGAACATTTGTGATATCCATTAAGTCAGGATGTTTCTCTAATAAAAAAGTTTCGATAAATTTAAGTCCCTTCGCATAATATTTCAAATCATAGCATTGTTTAATGTAATAACCTGCTACAGAAAGATTGACTTGAAATGGATCGATTCTTTTTGTAATTACGGATATATCTGGCAATCTGATTAAACTCTGATTCAAAGATGATATATTCGAATCGTTTTCTTTGTAAATATCAAAATACTTTTCAATAGCTACAAGAGATTGTCGACATATAGATTTGTCTTTTGTAAAAGAGCCCAGAGTCTTGGCGATCTGGAAACATAATGGTGCATCCAATTTTATGCCATTGATGGAACTAATAGCATTATTGAAGGCTTCAATAAACATATTTTGATTTTTTATGTTTCCAATGGCTTTAAATAAATAAGTAAGTGCCATAGGATCATATTTAGCTGATCTACAATCTTTTAAAATTGGTATATGATCGTTTAATTTCTTAAATAACTTCAATGCGTATGTCGGATCTTCACAATTGGCTAGCCCATTTAACATGGCATTAAATTCGATAATAGATATTTTTATATCACTATTATCAATTTGTTCCTCTTTTTGTTGTTGTCTCTCTTTAATAACATTCTCTACAATATTGAACAGAGATTTCCCGAATGATTTGCTTAATAAATTCGGTTGCTTAGCCATACCATCAAAGAATATTGTATAAGAATATTTCGTGAAAGGGATTTTATTTTTTTTTCTCCAAAGGTGTAAAGAAAGAACTTGTTTAGGTGATTGTAATTTGTGTAAATAATATCTTATTATAGAGTCCATCCCGCTCCCACCATTCCCCTTTGCTAGTTTAACTAAATATAGGGCTTTCTCTAATTGGCCTCTTTCTAGAAATTTATTCACATCCGTAACAATTAATTTAGAATCTCTTAATTGCTCGCCTGTTATACCCAAGATCGAATATATTAATCTTTTATCCTTAGTACGAGACAATATATGAAGGTCATCATTTGTAGTTGGACCAATATTTATTTTATTGTTATCAAATGAATCTTGAAATTCTGGGTATTTCTTTCTGATTATATCTAATACTTGATATTTAGGGTACGCACTTTTATGTAATCTTTTTAATTTAATTTGCTTTTTGACCTTTAATCTTTTCAATTCATTAGAAGACTTATTTAGAATGCCATTATACTTTTCTAAATATGATAATTTTTCCTTAATCTGAGACCCTTGAATTCTTGAATACACGTGGAAGTATCTTATCTTCAAAAATATGGATGTGTATGATGACGACAGCATCAATTTTATTTGATTATTGAGGAAGTGTATTTTATTTTTATACGTATCTATTATTGATTGCCTATCTAATTATCCTAAACTTAGCAGGTTGTTGTACGATACTTCCAAATTTATACTTGGATATTTTCTGTAATGTTGTGTTTTGGTATAGATATGTCTGTATTTTCTTCTTATTTTATCAAATGTTTATTATCCAAAAAAAAAAAATACTTTCCTTTACTTACTTTTCCTTTTCCAAGTTTTGAGATGAGAAGTAGATTACACGTAATTACACAAAATATATTTATATATATGCATGTATGTATATAACTTTGTATTTATACCCTTGGATGTATATTTACTAAAGAATGATAGAAATTTTAATATTAGAGATTGTCCAAAGGATTTACAACATCATGTTCAAATTTTGATAACGTCTCACCACGTTGCATTATAGCTTCTAAATCAACTATTTCTTTAACCGCCTCAACTGTCAAGTTTGTGTATGTGTCCTTCCCAACAACAATGTCATCCTCAATTCTAATACCAACGTTTCTGAAATATTCTGGGAATTGAACATCATCAGGTATATAAATACCTGGCTCTATAGTAATCACTTGACCTTCTTTCAATAATTCTCTTCTAGACACTTCAGGAACATCGTGAACATCCAACCCAAGGTTATGACCAATATAATGTGGGTAAAGTCTTTCCACATCCCAATTTGTGATATTAGAAATACCCAAATTTTTTATCTCTTGTTTCATAAATTTCAAACTCTTTTCATGGATATCATTCAAGCTTAATTGGTTAGATTCCTTACACAATTCAATGCATTGTTTTTGGACATTCAAAACAGCCTGATATAGATCTCGTTGAGCATCGGAGAACTGGCCATTAACCGGCCATGTACGTGATATATCCGAACAATATCCGCCTAAAGAACCAGAAGCATCTACAAGGACCAATTCATCGTCGTACATTACATCATCGTTTCTTGTATAGTGGATACAAAGAGCGTTCCCACCAGTGGCCACGACTGGAATATATGCATTTCTATCACATCCACCTGATATAAAATGATATTCCAAGAAAGAAGCAAGATTTCTTTCATTTCTAAATCTTTTGGCAAAGGCTTGATTATAACTTTTACCCGAAATTTGACCAGCTTTCCTCATGACATTTATTTCTGCTGTGGATTTAATTTTTCTTAATTGAGACACTAAATTTTTGTAATTTCTTATGGTTTTCAATGAATTTGTATTGTTATCTATTATGTTTTTAATATTAGAATTTAGATTTGGATTCTTTGGATCAAACCATATTAGATTATTTCTTTTCAAGATTTTGGGGAGTAAGATATCTAAAGAATTGATATTAAAAGCCTCATCAGCATTAAAAATCTCGACAGCACCATCAATACCAGTCCTATAACCTTCCCATTTTTCAGCAAATTCATCCTTTGGTTGTACAAAAAGATAAAATTTAAAGTCACTATTACTGTTTTTTTCTAAGACTAGAACAGAATTTGGTTCATTCCAACCACTTAAATAAAACAAATCATTATCTTGTTGGAATCGGTAAAAAACAGAACCGGAAGCATATTTAGTATCACTACCCGGTATAATAATGCATGATTTATCAGGAACATGTGAGATTAATTTGAATCTTCTTAAGTGATATTCCTTAGCAGATATACCTGGGGTCAGATCTCCGCACTTAATTAAATCCGGACGAGTCTCATGGATTGGTTGGCCAGTTTCAATAGGGATTCTCTGTCTGTTAAAATATAACGGTTTTGATAGCTGAGGTTTTGTGGTGGAGAATAATCTTTTATTATTTTTAAGTAGATGTTTATTATGATTAAACAGACGATTACCTAAACTTCGAAGATATTTATAAGTGGACATTGGTGCTTGTTTATTTTTAGTAGTCTTAAACGATGTTCGAAGCCATCAAGTAACTATATAGGTTTATGGGGTTTATACGTGTATGTATCGATAAAATATGCTTAATGTAACTTTTTGCTTAATATTCTATAGGGAATATTATGGAGGTGATACAAGGAGGATTAAATAATATGTATGTATTGAAACATCGAAAAAATAGAGGGAAAAGGAAGGTTCACAGAGCGTGGCTATTTCCAAAACCCTAAATAAGTGTGTGAGTACAGTCTGTAAAAAATGAAGAAAATGGGTTAACACCCTAATTTCTTACTTTTCCCGAAGACAGAGAAAATAGACAAAAAAAAATCACAAAAACAGGGAGAAATGGATGTGAATAACAAATTGAAAATTATAAAAGGGAATATAATAAGCATTATTATTGTTATTAATATTATTACTTTTACCAATGGATAACAACTGACAGCTTTTACTGTTATTGGATCCCTTGCCAGCTAGCTATTAAGTATGTACACTTGTATATAGTTACGCCAACCAGTTACTAGACTTGTTTTATAGGCGTTTGAAAAGATTTACCCAAAAATTAAGTAAGTACCTTTGTTGGCACATGCTTAGAAATTCTGTTAAAATTTCTAACCCTCTATTAAAGAGAGGGATTAGAAGAATTGTATCTTTATCTTCAAATAATAGAAGACCCATCGTTGCTGTCAAAGCTAATTATAAGATTGTTAATTCAAGTAAAAGGCCGGTCTCTCTAGCTGTTGTTACTTTTAAAAGATCAATTTCAAATGAACCCGAACAACTTTATACAAAACTGTCTGATACTGATGATAAGAATAGAGATGCAATCTTTCAATATACTTGGGGTACATGGTTAACTAATGACAAATTAGAAAAATCCAGAAGAACTACTAAATTTTCTATCGAAGGATTGACTAAAGTTATAAACAGTATATATAACTTCAGTAAGACTAATTCAAACACAACAGATATAGCCGATCCAATAAAACTTGATGATCAAAACATTAATATTCTACCTAATAACACTACTGTATCCAATTTAGACATTTTGGATCCAAATGAAAAACATGTTTATATTAAGACTGTATCTAGTATCCATGAAGGTAAGCATCATCGTGTATATAAATTAACAACCAATATTCCTGACAAACATCTGATTTTACGTATTCCATATTTAATCGATTCTCCAGAAAATATCTCTAGGAGAATGCAAAGTGAAATTGCTACTCAAGATTTCTTAAATAATAAGTTGAAAATCGATACCCCAAAAGTTTTCGCATATGGCTTAAACAGTTCTAATCCACTAGGTATCCCATTTGTTATTCAAGAATATATCAGTGGCGATCTTTTGATGAAAAGATGGGACCCTTTATTAGATGATGAACAGAATGGGAAGCCAAAACAACAGTTGATGGATGTAATTGACTGTGTGAGTGACATTTATTCCAAGTTACTTTCATTTGAATTTCAAAGTATTGGGTCCATATATTTCAAAAAGGATATTATGAATACGGACTATTCAGGCAGGATTAAGGAAATTATTGATGATAGATGGTGTATCGGTCCGATTTTAGAAAGAAATTTCTGGAAGGATAAGCAACAACCACCCTCAAAAGAACAATTAGGCCCATGGGATAAAAATGATGTTACATCGATAATCAAAAACTTGGCATCAGTAGAATTAGAGAATGCTAAACAGAGATTGGCATTAATTGAGGCTGGTTCATCGCCTGAAAGCAACAAATTGGATTTATTAAAAGAACAAAAGAGAACATTTGAGAATATGGTCAATATATCTTCGTATCTATTTACCGATGACTTGAATTCTGAAGTGAGTCAGAAGATCCCGAATTTTGTAGATTTGATAAAACCGAGATTATTTTTGCCGGATTTAGATCCAATGAATATCATCATGAATTCTAAAGACAATAATAAACCATATCTGATTGATTTTGAAAATTCAAGTGTTAAGCCTTTCATAATTCAAAATTCACCAAAATTTGTCGAATATGATGGTCCAAAGATTTATAACATTAAGAGTGAAATCCCAGACTACGATAAATTACCGGATACAGAGAAGGCACAATGTCAGTTTATTTACAAACGTACGAGGAATCAATATCTGTGGGAGGATGCATTAAATAAAAGACAACCAAAATTAATTACTTCAATGGCACCACCGATTAAAATATTGAGAAGCCCATATATTGCCATGTCAGAATGTAAAACAGATGATGGATATTTAATTATTGATGAGAATCTGTTACAATTAAAAACGATTTGGAATGATTTA
This sequence comes from Arxiozyma telluris, assembly GCA_030571675.1. Classification (NCBI taxonomy): domain Eukaryota; kingdom Fungi; phylum Ascomycota; class Saccharomycetes; order Saccharomycetales; family Saccharomycetaceae; genus Arxiozyma; species Arxiozyma telluris. The sequence goes on from JAJLYH010000153.1 coordinate 25,088, forward strand.
TTTGAAAATAAGATCGTTTCAAAGAAAGATTTTCCATTGGAATTTACTAAGGAACAGCTTGAAAAACATATAAGTGATATCAACAAGTTGCATCAAAAGTTGATTTCTACGCCATTTGCAGCCACAAAAGGGTGGGTTCCACAAGATATGTTCGACACTTTATTAAATGATGGGGTAATTGTTCCAGGTGAAGACGGTAACTATGTTATTAAGCCACAACAAAAATCAACAACCCCAGCATCTTCTTCAACTTCATCCTCTACGTCCACTAAAAATCAAGATTGATGTGATGATGTGGTGATATATACATGTATATATATTGTTGATTGATTCGACCGATTATTATTATTATTATTTTTATTATTATTATTATTAACGATATTAAATTTTATCTTTTTTTTTTTTCATATATCAATGAAAATAAAGGTTGTTATTTAATTACAGCGTTAATAATATTCCATATAGTTCTTTTTTTTATTTATTTATTTTTGACATATTTATTATCTTTATTATCTTTATTCCTCCTAAATCTGTCACTACCATGACTGGGTATATTACTCATTTTGATGAATACATTCGTCGCTCCGATAATGATATCTTTTCAGAACAAGCCCAAATTAGATTATTTTTATGCCCTCTAAATCCTATTATTGCGGACGCTGTGAGGACACAGCAACTTAAGAGCGTGGAGCAGGTCAAAAGACTAGCAATTTCTAACGCCACTATGGTGGGTGACAAAATTTTCAGATCCTTAACAAAGTTCAACTCCACCGCCTTCTTCAACAGTGCTAATAATAATACTAAGGATAAAAAGACTGCCTTTACAAATGATAAAAATAAATGTTTGTACTGTCAAAAACTAGGCCATTCAATTAGTGAATGTAGACTCAACGATTTTGAGGGATCGAATGGTTTCAGGATTGGGGCGTTTACTAACCTTGCCTTTAAAGTGTCGAAGGCTTCTCGTTGTATTGATGTCCATTATACTGTCTTCTGGTTAGCAAAAACCCTTAGAGGAGCAGCAATTCTTGAAGAATCCTTGATGAACCGTCTGTACCAACCAATCAATCCCAAAAACTTTTGACAGTCTTTATAATCTTCGGGTTTTGCCCATTCTTGTATACATTTTACCTTTTCTGGATCTGATGAGATGCCATGAGAGTTAACAACGTGGGCTAGGAATGAGATTTCGGTTGAGAAGAACTCACATTTTGCTTTCTTATGGCATCTCATCAGATCCAGAAAAGGTAAAATGTATACAAGAATGGGCAAAACCCTTTCATCTCCTTCGTAGATCTTTTGTTTTGTTTATTATAAATAGATTGTAAAAAAAGAAAATAAACAAAAATATGACAAAACAATTCTATCTTTTCATTTCTGTCATACCATTTGTCATATATATATTTCAACTAAATTACAATATAGTTTGGTTAAAGCATGATTAAGTACAGTTTTGTTTGAAGTTTATGGAGTGAATAAAAAAAATATACGGAGTTGTAACCCCTCCTTTCTGGCCTGTTCCTGTGACAAGTTATTTCCCAATACGGTAGGTGCCGAGACACAAAACCAGATGTAGGAAATACAACTCCGCTGGAATGTATGTGAAATTACTAACTTTTGCTAGAGGAATGCTACAGACACCGTTCAAATTGGAAACTGATGCTACAAAATAGTCGTGGCCAAGGATGGTTCTCGTTTCAAGGGTATAAAAGGGTGAGAAGTCGTGAAGACTCCATTTCCTCTTAACTATGGTCAGACGCCTTCCCACTTGTCATGTCCTTCCTGGTTTTTTTTTTATTTTCCTCCTTTTGCTTTTCCCCGCTGATTCTTTTCGTCTACTTTGATATTCAGGAGAACAATAGAAAGGGAAAAGAAAAAAAAAATTTCTTTTTTAGTCTTTTTCCATTGTTTCCACTACTCTGTTCGCACAGAAAAATCCACCACAGTTTTAAACACCGCAGTTTATTCTACGGGGACAATAATGTAGAGATTTATAGAACATCCGCACACCTCATACTGTGTCTCTCTATAGGGAGGTGGAGGAGGAGGAGGGGAGGGGGCCCAGACCGGAGGGCGCCGTGAGCAGCGTGGTGATCTGAGCATTCTGACTGGAGTGTGTTGATTTTTGTCGGGAGAGTTTTGAGAAAGGCCTGTATGTTTTTCGTTTCGTTTCGTTTCTTTCTTTCTTTTTATTTTTTTGTCTCTGTAATTTTGTTTCTCCGATCTCTTTTGTGACAGATTCTCCCCCCCCTCCCTTCGAATTTGCTCTGTTGGATTGCCCATATGAGAAGTTTCGTTATTATTAATATTAAGTGACACATGTTATATACACCACATAACATATGGAAAGATGGATGTGGTGTCTTGACTCATTCTTTCAACCGGAGTCAACCGTACTTCAAGCAGTTGTATGGCTAAAAAAAAAAATAAGAAAATAAAGCCGGTACTATGATGATTGTGCTTTTTATTTATTTTTCTTGCTTTCAGATGTTTTCTTATTACTATTTATTTTTTATAAACGTAATAACATAAATTCCCCTTTGACTCTTTATTGTCAATGGAGGAGGTTATTTGTCTCGGTGGTCTGTATGGAAAAAAATTGTGAGGAGGTGTGGCATTATTAAGTCAAGGTATGATTAATTTCTCATCATTATTCTTTTTAATTCTCTCTCTCTTTTTTTTTCTTTCCTACCTTTCTTTAGAAATAATCAACATGTATATAAGGACAGGATGATCTTGTTTTTTTCTTGAGTCTTCCCCCCTGGCTGTGGAATCTTGTGGGATTAGTAATTTATTTATTTATTGTCATTACCCCTCTATATTCTAAACTATTCGCTACATAACAGAGCTACAAAGAAGCCTGACACCATTGACCAATATATTGTCTGAGTTGTTTTAAACAGACCAAGAATCATTCGCTGCCGTTCCTATATAGCCTGTAATTGACCATGAATTCCCAAGATATCAATAACTTACAAAATGCTTTCCAATATAATGTTAATTTGGGCTCTTCACCAAATGCTGTCTCAACCTCCCCTACTCAATCATTTATGAACACTCTGCCACGCCGTTTGAGTTTATCTAAGCAACAGAAAGTTCTTAAACCATTTTCTACCGGTGATATTAAGATTCTTTTATTAGAAAATGTTAACCAAACTGCCATCTCTAATTTTAAAGAACAAGGCTACCAGGTTGATTTCCATAAGGGATCTTTACCAGAAGATGAATTAATCGAAAAGATTAAAGATGTCCACGCAATTGGTATCAGATCAAAGACTAAGTTAACTGAGAGAGTCTTAAAACACGCCAAGAATTTGGTCGTTATCGGTTGTTTCTGTATCGGTACTAACCAAGTCGACTTGGAATACGCTGCTAGAAGAGGTATTGCAGTTTTCAACTCCCCATTCTCTAACTCTAGATCTGTGGCTGAATTGGTTATTGCTGAAATTATCAGTTTAGCAAGACAGGTAGGCGACAGATCTATCGAATTGCATACTGGTACTTGGAATAAGGTCTCCAACAGGTGTTGGGAAGTTAGAGGTAAGACCCTAGGTATTATTGGGTACGGTCATATCGGTTCGCAATTGTCTGTTTTAGCTGAGGCTATGGGTCTTCATGTTATATACTACGATATTGTTACTATCATGGCACTAGGTACAGCTAAGCAAGTTTCAACTTTGGATGAATTATTAAGTAGATCGGATTTTGTCTCCTTACATGTCCCAGAAACCCCAGAAACCAAAAATATGATCTCTGCTCCACAATTTGCCTCTATGAAGGATGGTGCTTATTTGATCAATGCCTCAAGAGGTACAGTCGTGGATATTCCATCCTTAATTATGGCAATGAAGGCTAAGAAGATTGCTGGTGCTGCCTTAGACGTGTATCCAAGTGAACCAGGTAAGAATGGTGCTGGTTTGTTCGTTGATTCTCTAAATTCTTGGACTTCCGATTTAGTCTCCTTGCCAAACGTTATCTTAACCCCACACATTGGTGGGTCTACAGAAGAAGCTCAATCTGCCATTGGTGTCGAGGTTTCTTATGCATTGTCTAAATACATTAATGAAGGTGCTAGTGTCGGTGCCGTTAATTTCCCAGAAGTTAGTTTGAAAGCATTGGATTACGACCAAGAAAATACTGTCCGTGTTTTATACATCCATAAGAATGTTCCTGGTGTGTTAAAGACTGTCAACAATATCTTATCCGACCACAACATTGAAAAACAATATTCCGATTCCAGAGGTGACATTGCTTATTTGATGGCTGATATCTCTTCTGTTAATCAAAGTGATATTAAGGATATCTATGAACAATTAAACAATACTGAAGCAAAGATTTCCATCAGATTATTATACTGAGTTAAATGGAGGAAAATAAAAATAATGAAAAAGTTATTTTCTGTCTATTTTCTGCCATATTGTATTTGTCTTTTTGATTGCATTGTACTATTCATAGAATTCTTTCCCTCTTTTCCTAAGAAGCATTATTTTTCATTCCTTACTTTTTTATAAAATAAATGAAAGCAAACAACTTACTTACCTATAAATCTAATAATCTTTTTTTTATATATATTATTTCTGTATACATATATGTAAAATTAATGAGTAAAGTTATATTCCTATCAGTTAAAGTGTTCCAATTTCTTTATTTTATTTTATTTTATTTTATAAATTGGTAGGCCTGGTTGTTGAGAACAGTCGAACATGTATTCTGTTTTTGATTAAAGATTTCACTGATATTTATAAGTTAATACGAGTAAATAAAAATGCTACAGTATGTTTCTTATACTTATTAATTACTGTTTTTGAAATGTCATTGTTTAAGAATCTTATTCTTTTCCTGTTTTTGATATTTTCGTGTAAAAATGGAAAACACGATAAAAGCCAATGTAAAATAAACAAACAAATAGTACTATGTCAATTTACATATCTTTTTCTACTAGCCGTATTTTTTTCATTACATCAATCAAAGATCGCAAGCTAATCGCAATCGAAAGTTATTTATTCTAATTCATGTTCATTATATTTTAAAACTTCCTGCCACTGCATACCTTTTAACCTAACAAAATTTCTTCAAAACGACTAGTGTACTTTTCTAATCTCGATCCCCAGGAAGTATGAAAACTGGAATCTGTCAAGTTGAAAACATAGATGAATTCACCAATGGTTTTTCGTAATAGCAACCTTTGAGACACACATTCCTGTTTTTCATTCTTCTCTCATCTATTGAATATATTAGTTCAAATAAGACCACTTATCACCGCTTCTTAACTCTTCTTCTTCTTCTGTATTAGTCACACTGGAGTAATTGACATCATTGGCAAATACACTGAGGCACGTGCTTTCGTCTAATTCATCTCTTTAATTCACGTTCACCCAATTAATTGAATGTGCCTTATTATAATTTATATTTTTGTTAATAACTAGTGGAATACTGGTCCAAACTTGAGAGTCGCATGATAATAATGATTTTTTTCAGGAGAAAGTTGCTGCCATCTGGGACCTTGTACCAAAAATTCTTAGTCCGTATGTTTTTTATTAGGATTTAATTTATAATCTATAGTTTGATCTAAAATGAAAAGAACTGTGTCTAATCTGAATACCCCAACAGTTTGTAAAAAAAAATTGATGTTTAGGAACCTCAAGGAATGATTCATTTATCATTTTTGACCTCCTTCATAAGTAGGATTTAGGAACACAAATTCACAATTTAAATTTATCAGTGTTTAGGGAGCTTTGGCATAATTTTTGAAAATACGGAAATTTTTTATTTTCGACTAAGACTCACTGATAGTCCTTCTTTTATTATAGAAAAAGTATTTATCTCCACAGTGAAAAGTCACACTTCTGCCAGCGGTTTAGATAATGTCTTTTAATTTTGTATCTTGTAGTTAAGTAAGGAAAGTGGGTATGAGCTTATTCCTATATCTTTTACAAGTTGTTGCACATTTTTGTACGCCAGTACTCCTTCCTACACAATTCAGGTTTTCTACAGACATATTTTCAGAAAGTACATAAGACGAGAGTAGGCCTAAAAACGTGGATTGATGCAATTTTAAGTTGGTGATTATATAAAAACATTTCACTTTATGTTGTATATTTGACATATGTTGTCCTGATGTCACGCTAGACAATCTTGCAAGCTCTTTAGTCGACGACGACGCTCTTGTTTTTCTTGTTTATAAAATATATATATCTGTGTATCTGTGTATCTTAGTTTACTCCGTATATACAGTATAGTTTATGTATCATAGATAGAGGAAGGAACAACCAAGAATCATTTATCATATTTTATATTCTAGAAGAGTATATCTCTCGTGGTAGACCGTCATCTATTACAGTACAAGTGTTACTACATATTAATTATAACGTCCTCTAATTTCACGGAAATGGTAAAATCCTGCACGGAGAATTTTTACTGTTTTTATTCTTTTTGTGAAATAACAAATTCAATAAATTTAAATATAATGTACTCAAAGATAAGAAGGTATCTAAGAATACAGATAGATAATAATATAATTAAATAAATAAAGATATAAAGATATAATATAACAAATATGTAAAGTATACAGGATCGTAATACTTTGTTGTTGTTCTTCTTTTTTGTCCT
>JAJLYH010000154.1:0-30670 GCA_030571675.1 Arxiozyma telluris
GAAAGGGGAAACCTTTTAAAATTGGTGTCAATATCAGGGGGATGAGTTGTTGCCTTCTAACCCTAATGTATCTACCGAGTTACAAGGTATATCTTGGAGGTTTTCTTTTTCCTTGTTTGGGATTTTTTCCTTCTCAAAGTTTTTCAGAAACAACCAAACCCTCGAAAAAATATGTTGAATCTTTCATCACGTGACAGTGAGAAAGGACAGTGACCCCCTCGTTAGCCCTACATTGTCCCTCCACCACAACCACCCCTCTTTCCGCTTGTATTCTTCTTCTTCTGCTTCCCCCCCCCCCTTTTTTTTTCCCACCTCCCACTCCTTGTATTTTCCAACGTCCCCCTGTTTTTTTCTTTGTTTATAGGAATTCCATATACGGTTTTCAGTTATTTTTGTGTTGATTTTGTGTTAGTTGTTTGGCTTTGGTGAATTAAAATTGGTGTTTGACACACTCTGTTTTTTACCCTTTTTAATTTCTTTTTTTTGTTTTTATTCTTTTAGAAGGGGAATGCTTATTGTCGTTGTTGTTATTATTATTACCAAGTATGTTTAATAAAAAAATAACTGTTGCTTGACGTTAAGAGCTAATTGTTTTTTTTTTTCTAGTTCATCTAAAATAGAGTCATTCTGTACTTGATATATAAGATATTATTATTCGTTTTAAATTTAAACTTCAATGTATTAATGAATACATGAATATGTTACTACATTTATATATATATATATATGTATATTATTGGATGATTGGCAATTCATTCTATTTTTATAGTCACGTAAGAAATGTAAGTATATAAGAAGAATAAAGATATTTGCGTGTGTAGGTGGTGGATAAAGGGATACTGACTGAGTAAAAGAAGATACCAAAAAAAAAAAAAAATAAAAGAAAATTCATTGTATTCTTCAAGAATATATAAGTTCTTTTCTTCTTTCGTTCTTGTGTGTCTCACATCTTTTTTGTTTGTTTGAAAATATATCTATTTTTCATATCATTTTCCGTTAAATACCTTCTTCCTCATCCGGTGATAAATCGCTTAAAGCACTTAATGATCCACCATCGTCTTCTTCGTCAGAGAGACTTCCAACATCACTTAACTCTTCACTCAACTCTCGATCATTATTGTCATCTTGTAATCCATCTTCTTGATCTTCATTATCACTACTATCGCTATCCTTATCCTTATCATCATCATCATCATCACTGTTGCTATTATCTCCAAATTGTGCCTCATATTTTTCTTCTGTAGCATATCTGGACATATACTCTTTTATTTTCTCTTCGTATAATTTCTTATCTCTTAACTGTAAAGTGGCTGCTTCATTATTTAACGGATCGCTACCATTTGGTTCTTTCAATAAGCCAGGTATCATCCATTCAACAATATTAATTAGATCATACAACGGGGACCAGGTACTGTTTATCACATCCAAACAGATCGATCCAGATGCAATATCAATATTTGGATGGAATATTTTATTCACAAATCCAATGCTTGGTGATTTGTATGGGTAATTGTCAGGTAATTCCACATGTAATCGCCATACACCGTTTTCATATGGCGTATCTTTTGGTCCGTAGAACTTTATGTAGAATTCTTGCATGTTGTCATTCACTAATTCAACTTCATGATCACTCATTAATAACTTCATCACATCGGTTTCAATACGTCTTTTTGAATTGCTACTCATTTTATTATAACCAACTTTGTGTGTGTGTGTGTGCCTTATGTGTTTATTTTATATGGCTTTTTAATGCGAAATGCCAACACTTACTAAGATATATATACATATATATATTTGTATATATAATACTTTCTTTACACTATTAGTTCAAATGACCAGTGCTTGAAATTATTCTTACACATCTCATGAATTTTGAGTCTCGGTATAAAAACGAACCCTCTCTCTCTTCTCTCTGCCTGACTCCCACTCCCACTCCCACTCCACACCACCCCCTTTTTTTTTCGTTTCTTTCTTCTGTTTTTGCGATGCGTGGTTTGTCCTTTTTTTATTATTTTTCCCGTTCTTTTTGAACTTTCACACCTTCCAATAGAAAGAGGAAAAAGAAACACAGAAGAGTATGGCGGAATGCTGTCATTCCGTGTGTTCAATCCCGGGTATCGGAAACCAGATTCCGTAGAATTTTTTTCCCGAAGTACATCGTCACTGCGTTACAACTTCAGATAAATTATTCATCGTCTTCTTCCTTGTATTAAATATTGCTTGTTTTTGGTCAGAACCTTCTCATGTGTTCTTTCTATTCGCCCTTCATGTGTGGAATAACGATATTGATGAGAATGAATGATTACTTTATATTTTTTTTGTATATCTTTGGAAATGAGTATTGAATATTACTCTTAGTAATGATTTGCCACTGTGTTTATTTTAGGGGTATTTGTTAGTTTTACTTATTAGAAAACTTGGGTACCTCGTTTAATTATCAAGAGGTAAAGCATCTTAATAATGATAAGTCTACTATGGAGAGGTTTTTGCTGTAAGATGTATTTTTAGTGCTTAAAATATTATTGATTCATTATATTTGATTCGAGAACGTTCTGTTCCGGCAATTAGTTTTCATAAGAGGATGCGCCTAAGATGTCGCTGAGGCTAGTGGTTATGACTAAATAGTGAATTTATAAGTAGATATATTATTATTATAATTCTTCGGTGTCTCTTATATAAAGTATAAATATATATATATATATATATATATATATATATTACTTAGGATGTTTAGAAAGAAATTATAATAATTTGTTCTTTACCTTCTTGTCCTTGTCTTATATAATTTTATTGTAGGACAAACAATCTACTCTCATATAGTTATGTACAAGTTTATATTTTATCGGTTGTAATATTGATGATGCCTATTGATTTATATCCAATCATCGTTGTATTTGAGTATGTAACTTCGCCCAATATTTGCAGCGAGATTTCATGTAAATTGAATTCTTTAGGGACATATACTTTTTATGAGCAAGTTTTTTCAATTTTGTGTATTTGTTACACGTATTCAACACTCTACCGGATATTGTAAGGGGTTATCTCAAGTAATATACTAAAATATGGATATTAATTATATATAAACACTTACAAATTATATAGTTGTTGATTCTAATTAGTAAACCAATTATATAATTCTTATTATAGTTGTGGAGTATTCTGTTGTTGTATTAAGTTGATCTATTAAGTAGAACCTAATAGATCTAACAAGAATGTGAATGCTGATAATTACCTCTGGCACACTCTCTCAATAATCAGAGGTCTCTTAAAGAAGTTTCTCCGTAATTTGCCACCAAGGTCAATCCGACGATCTTTCGTTCGAATACATTCACAGCCTGGGCCCAGAGATTCGGCTGTTCTTTAAGTACTTTGCCTTCAGTGTCATCCACGGACTACGTATTCCAGGATTTTCCAATTGGGGCTTCTTACAGATATTTACCCATTTGTTAAATAACAAGTACTTTTAACAATTCCAAAGTTTTTTTTATACACGTGTGCATTGTTATTTACGTATTTACACTAAAGCTATATTACATAACATGAAAAGTTTATACTCAGCTTACGGTTAAACATATCCAACAATATTCTATTTATACCTTTTGTGGTTCGTAATGTGCTATATTTTTGAGACTAGGAAGAAAGTGAAAGGATCCAGTCCCAAATGTTATAAATAACTGGTTATAACAAATAACAGACAAATTTTCTTTTCTTTTCCTTTTTCTTTTTTGTTACAAAAGACTCTTTATCAAAACTAATGAGAACCACATGTAGCCACTTACATTAGTAATTACACACATATATAATGAAATCTGCTTAGTATTCTTATTAAATACAGCCACTCTTTGCTATTTCTTCTTTTTTAAATTTCCAAAAAAAAAAAAAAAAACAAAGAAATCTAACGACATTAAAAAATAATTCATAATCTTTAGATATAATTAACTAAATTATCTATTAAATTTTAATGATTAAACTAAAGGAATAATGTATTCACATAACTATAAAGTAGACCACCAATATCTTAACTTTACTTAAATTCACCATATATACAGTCCTAGTAGTTTCATAATTCTTACCTCACTACAATATAGTTTATATTCATAAGAATCTGCCAATATAAATGATTATAAAAAAACAGATAAACGTAAAAATAATACAACTCACAGAATGAAAAATAAGGCAACGCAAAAAAAAGAAGAGAAGACAAATAATAATCATAAAAAGCTACGACAAAAAAAAATAGTTAGACAATAACTACCACTAATCGACTAAACTTCTATTATCCCCCTACATTCTCTGTGCCTAAGCTTAATAAATACAAAATTACAACACATACAATATGTAAACATAGATTGTTAGTATAGATGAAATAATTGTAAAAACAAATGGCGCATTACCTAATGAATCTGTAATTATTTGCATGTAATATCCATATCTATTCAAATATGTCTGTTGTCTACCAATAAGATTATTGACAAAATTCACAAAATCATTGGTACTGTTATTATAATTAGCACTATAACTATTTCTAAAAAACGAACTTGAGTGGATGAAATATATTACTAATAATTTCGCTAAGTTATAAACCATTTGGTCAACAGACAAGTCAAAGACTTCACGAGCAAAATTGAAATAGTACCCAGTTAGTATTGGAATCCCAACATAACTGGTCAACCACATTAAGAAAATAATCAAAATCTCTCCATACTCCAATTGTGGGGTAAAATCTTTGGTCAAATGTTCCTTTACATTCAATTCGTGCCCATTGTGACAATCTCTTTTAATCACGTTTTGTATACCATAAAAAAGAGAAATAAATTCCACAAGGACAAATATCCTATAAACTGTATCTAGATTAGACAAATATAATTGAATAGTGTAATTATATTCAGAAGTCTTGTGGACAATATCTGTAAAATATTCATGGAGATTAAATTTGAAACTTTTTCCACTCTCCTCTGATTTCTTATCACCAAAGAACAAATTATTAATATAATTTTTTTGTACATAAGAGGGTTTATTTGGATTTTGTTCTTGTTGAATTTCTTGATTTTCATCATCCAAACTTTCCTTCTTTCCTGACTTTTCAAAAGAATTATTATCATGCATATTTTCTAAAGATGATAAAAGTTCAATATTTCCATTTTCATTTTCATTGTCATTTTCACTTTCATTTCCAGTTTCATTTTCATCTTTAATCTCATTCCTATCACTCTCTTGACCATTTGTATTTTCTACTTTAGGTCTAAGTCGTAATCTACTTCTTTCATTATCTGAATCATAACCATCATCCCGAAATGAATTGTAATATTGTGATAATTCTGGATACTCTAACGGGTCCAATGGAGAATCTAAAGAATTCAAATATGTTTCTAAAATTTCAACAACATCATCCTTTTTGGCACTTGTAGCAATATATATATTCAATTTATCTGCCAAATCTAATAAATCAATCTTTCTCCAACGATCAAATGAATATTTCTTTTCAGATGTAGTCATTCCCCTCTTATTTCTTTTTTTATTTTTATTTGAATATTTTCAATAGACAATGCAAACCGAGTTGAATGAATAGCTATGTGTTTAATGATACGAAATAAATGATAATTTTATCTATTAAGTCTTCACATTTTAGCAAGTCAGTAACCATTAGCAACATTATTGACTGGAATAAACAAAACAAACCTCTTTTTGGTTTAAACATTTAACTTTTTACCTTTTTTTTTTTGTAAAGGTCATCAAAAAAGGAGCAGACTATTCCAAAGAACAGGTTGTCGTAGTCTGTGATGGAAAAGACTGCTGGTAAAGAAAAAAAAAAGAGGCGGATGGTGAAAAACAAAATGCATTAAGGGAAGTTTTATTTAGGGTTGAAAGAATTGTTTTTGAAAGTTTCTTCATTAATTAAATATTCCATTGTAACAAATTAGGGTTGTGAGAAAATAAAAAAAATAATTTTTCAGTAGTACTTTATTTAACATTATGCACTGATACCATCATTCTTGAGATTTTATAGACAAGTACTATAAAGTGGTAAAATAGTATATACACTACATTTAAAATGGGCCTTTCCTGACATTAAAAACTCATGTATTTGTAGAGAGTATAAATAGACCCACTGGTTTATTGAAGTCACATAATCAATCTACTTCTAACTATATAAAAGACATGAATAAGTATTATTTTTTAATGTTCAACTTACAAAAAGCATATAATAATATTAATAATTTTAGAGATTTTAATGCAGAAACCAAAAAAAAAAAGGAATCAAAGGACCCCAGTTTCAATGATATCTCCTTAAAACACACATGCACAATTCATTCTAACGCCCGTCTCATAAACTGAACTGTGTCCTCTAATTCGGTTTGAACTTGACGAGCCATCTGCCATGTAAGACTACCTGTACGGCTACTCATTATCCCATCACTGACACTCTTTTGTAATATCAACTGTAAATGATGCACACTTGCTGGTGTTGTATTTTTAATCCTTTCCAATTCCAACAAATTGTAGACTATCTTATGCGATTGTTGTGGATCCAGATTCTTATACAGTTTATCCAAAATCTTTGTCTTCGATTGTAATTTATTCAATACTGTGTCTCTATATAATTGTAACAGCTTCTCCCTCTTTGGATCTTTATTTATTGCTGTGCCGTTTTTTGTAGTAGTGGTAGTGGTAGCAGTATTATTTGTATTCGTAGTAACGGTGGCAGTTAGTGGTGTACTGATTACATTTCTTACGTTCGTATTAGAGCTAGTGGTGGATGATACCACTGATGATGAAATGAAAGAAGGACGTGTGGGCTTTACTGATGATTCATTGACCACTGTATTTGGGGATCCATTAGGTGCATTAGTTCTATTAGATACAACAGGCGACATTTTTGGTGATAATGGTGTTGCTATTGTCATCTTTGTGGTCTTTATTACTTGGGTACCCTGTAACATATTTTCTCTTCCTGTAGTAATTACATTACCATTATTATCATCACCATCATTAATATTTTTCATATTAGAAGGACTTGTACTTAATAACTGATTATCATATTCATTAATCAACCTTATTTGATCTGCCTTAAACTGATTATATTTGATTACTATTAAATTCTTTAATTCTTTTATCTTTAAATTATGAAAACTTAATTGACCATCTATTAAAATAGTTCTCTGTAGTGGAAATAAATCTCTAATTATACTTAATATATCCTTGATTGTTAACTTTGCTTCATTGTTCATATCCATCAATTTATTAACTAGTAAACTATTTTGAATTTCATTAGTTATCTTTACTAAAGATAACTTAATGTTACTACTGATCACTTTATTTTCAATCAAAGTATTATAAAGATAAGAATTATCTGCCATACTAGGATTTGTAGGACTTCGTCTGGGATTATTGTCAATACTATTATTGCTATTATTACTTTTATTATTATTATCGTGACTATCATTACTTATGGAACTATTATTATTATAACCATTAATGGTGTTTTCCTTGGTGGAATGTGGTCCATCACTATTGCCACTAATACTATTACTATCTTTTATATCTACATCTTGAATCTGTGGTACAATCAAAGCGTAAATCACTTGTAATACAATTAATTCTTTCACTATCGGATTCATAATTTGATTCAATTATTATTATTATTATTTGTTCGTTTGTAGTAACTTTGTAGACTATTAGACAAATCTTCACCCTATTTTATAGTACGCCCTTTCGTTATATAGTCTTCTCTCCATCCGTGTTCTTAGCTTAACCAATGTAGAAATTATTATTCAACTATTCAATTAATTTTTTTTATTTTTACTTTTAGTAAATATTAAAAGTTGAAATATATTGACCTTTCTGTGTTTCTCTCCTCACTGCTAGCGAAAGCTCTTCCATGAGTTCATTCTTAATAGTTAGAATATTGACACTACCAAATAACATTGATTGTATCTGTTTTTGAACCCAACAGTGAAGGTTGATTTTGAAGTTAATATCATTTATTTTCTTCCAGCCAACAAGAGAAACAAAAGAATTTATAATTCTCCGCATACAAAACAAACACACATATATTTATATATTGCTACTGGTACATAAAAATATAGATCAACATACTAAAAGATACAATATAAAATTTATAATGAATCCAGACTCACTGCCTAAAAATTTACCTATCCATCCTAAAGCAGTAAAATATTTACATGACGTGACCTTGAATGACTGCAGTAAGCATCTAAAAAAATGTCAAACAGAATTGAATTCAACTTTGAATCAGATTATCGAGACAACTTTATTCCTTGGCGATGATTTACCAAATACTTTATTACAAAGTTTAGAGGACACTAACAATAATTTACAAGCTCAATATTGTCAATGGAATATTAGTCAAAACACGTTACAAGATGTGAAAAATCAATATAGAAATGATTCAGATAGATATGAGAGAATAATAGAACTGAGTGATTGGCAAAACTATGTTAATCCCAAAGATGTATTGAAGGGTCCGAAGAGTTTACTGGATTATTATAAAGAAACTTTAGATAAAAATCAATCATCCGCAACCACATCAACAACAAAGTTAGATGAAAAGGATAAAACCGCAACTTTACTTAAGATATTACCACAAGTATGGAAGGATCCAACAGCAGTGATCAGAGACGACAAATCAACCAATGAGGAAGAGGATGACATAAAAATTGAGGGTGGTTCTATTGAATTAATATGTCCAATCACTTGTAAACCCTTTGAGATACCGATGATATCTAAGAAATGTGGACATACTTTTGATAAGCAAGGGATTATATCTTATCTTGGTGGCCCACATAGTAGAGCAAGTAAAGATTGTCCACAGACTGGTTGTAGTAAATCTGTTTCAATTAGTGATTTTGAGATAGATGAAGTTATGAAATTACGATGTCAAATTGCCATGTCATTAAAAAGAAAGCAAAAGGCTAATTCTGATTCCGATTCAATTGATGTCGTTTAATCTCATAAATATATATACAAATACAGATATATATTCGCACACATACATATATATAACAGCATCTGTATCTCTTTTAATGAAGAAGCATCTTTAGAGTCATACAATCTCTAATGAACCTGTCAATATTAATTAGAAAATTACGAAAATAAGAAAGAAAACAAGATAAGGAGTCTAAAAAAAAAGGATATGCAATATTAATGAAAATATATCGTTCTAAGAGAAAACCTTGTTTCTTAGCGAAGGAAAACTTTTTTTTAATATATACTACTAGCAACCAATTATTACAATACAATCAATAATACCAATATTCAATAAAAGATTTTATCGTTATATTTTTGGTTTTACATATCTCCCGCCTCCCCTTCCCAATCGATATCAATACTTGATTTAAAAGATGGATACACCAATGGAAACAAATCAAATTGTAAACCAGTTTATCCATACATTGAAGTCCTTAGAGGTTGATACTGTATTTGGAATTGTTGGGATCCCAATAGTAACATTAGCCAATGAAATGATAAAAAATGATATCAAATTCGTATCTTTTAGAAATGAACAAGCTGCCTCATATGCGGCTTCTGCCTATGGATATTTAAGTGGAAGACCAGGGATATTATTAACAGTGGGTGGACCAGGATTAATACATGCATTACCTGGTATATATAATTCGATCAATAACAGATGGCCCATGATCATAATATCAGGGAGCAACGATAATTCCAACGATCAATATAAAGGTGCATTTCAAGAATTGGACCAAATCTCGTTATTAAATAAATATGTTAAATTTTGTGGTAAATTAAATCCTAGAAATATCCAACGACTTCTATTCCAATGTTATAATTTATCTATCCAAGGTACATCGGGCGTCACGTACCTTGATTTCCCTGGTAATTTAATCGAAGATCCATTAGCAAGTTCCAATGATCCTCTAGATATCCAGCAGTCAAAAACGAATTTACCACCTATCCCCCAAAGAATCAAATATTGCCCTGACCCACAGCTCGTTAAGAGTGTATGTAAACTGGTAGTAGAACATAGAGACAAAGAGATATTAGTGGTCATAGGGAAAGGCAGTCAGCATTCATCTAAAGAGATGAACGAATTTATCAATAGATTCCAGTTACCCTTTTTACCAACACCTATGGGTAAAGGTGTTGTATCTGATTTGAACCCATTAAATGTATCCAGTGCAAGATCTTTAATAATTAAAAAAGCAACACTAGTGCTTGTCTTTGGTGCAAGGTTGAATTGGATATTACATTATGGAGAATCACCTAGATGGAACGCTGATGCAATATTTGTCCAGTGCGATCATACACCAGAAAATCTAGGTTGTAACAATATGTCAGGATTACAATATTCATTGTGCGGTGATATCAGTTTCACTTTAAGAGAATTAACCTTTGAACTTACAAAATTAAATTTCAAATATCATGGGGTAGGAAAAGAAATTAAAGACAAAATTAAGTTAAATGGACAAAGGCTGGTAGATCTAGAGGCTAACGAATGCAAAGCACTATATGATGCAAATGGGAAGATGGAATTGAATTATCATTCAGTTTATAAAACAATTAGAGGACTAATGGACTTGAACAACGTTTTTTTAGTCACTGAGGGAGCTAATACGATGGATAAAGCCAGAATCTCATTTCCATGTTTAAGACCCAAATCACGACTTGACGCAGGAACCAATGCTACAATGGGTGTAGGACTAGGATATTCGATTGCAGCCAAACTGTGTTTTAAAGAGAAAGATGTGATATTGATACAAGGTGATTCAGCATTTGGGTTTTCTGGAATGGAGATAGAGACTATAAATAGACTAAAACTGGGTATTGTGATAGTGATAATGAATAATTCGGGGATATACCATGGGTGTGACTCTGAAAGTTCTACTAAACTCTCGGAACAATGTAGATATGATATTGTAGCAAAGGGGTTAGGTTCAAAAGGTTATCTTATAACCACCTTAGATGAATTAAAAGTTAGTTTTGCAAAAGCCCTAATAGATTCACGAAATAAAGGGGTTACTACATTATTAAATGTGATAATTTCTCATGGTGATGATAAGACAGTTAAATTTGCATGGCAAAACAAGGCTAATGCTAAGTTGTGATGAAAAGAGGGATGAAAAAGAAAAGATACGTAATATACTGCTATAGCATAGATTCTATTTAAAATATATTATATATAGATTAAACAAAAATGTTCCTTCTACCCTATAAATAGCGAAATAAACATTTCTACTCTGGGAATTTTTATAACGATGGACGGTGTTATTGGACGTCCGGGAGAATGCGTCGAACGTTCGAACGGCGGACGGTAACAAACAGCTGTTGTTGTATTTCTAGGAAACAAAGGTAGCGTCTACAATTTGGAAACCTGTTTACAAAACTAGAATCCAAGTTTTCCCGTCTGCTCTGCTGGGAGACCAAGAAAACCCACTCTGCACAATGCAGTTCGTAGGGTTACGACTGCTTTTGTGGAGGAACTGGGGAAGGGAAGGGCTTCAGGCGGACAGGCGGAAAGCAAAGTGTGATTCATTGGAGAAAAAAAAAAGCGAGGGACGCGAGGAGGAAGGGGGAGTCTTTGGGCCTAACGACTGACCGTTGGAAGCGGCGTTCTATTAGTGGACGCTGGCGCCGGTGCTTTCAGATCCTCACGGACTCTTGGCCCCTTCCCTTCCTCACTCCCTTCCCTTTCCTCTCCTCCACAGCAGGTGGGAAATTCGGTGAAACGCAGAGGACCAGAACTTTGGGACGGGAGGCGGGGGTTTTGTTCGCAGGCTCCTTCTTCCCGCTCCTGGTTCTACGCGGCGTGCGCTGTACCACCATCGGTGGTTATGGCGCTTACCCCGTGAGGGGGGCTTGGGGAACCGAGTCTAGCGTTGTTATAAGAAATCAATCTTTTGGATCCAGCCAGGGTCCTCTAGCAGAAAAGGGGGATGGGGCTCTCTTGGGCTCTCCCCTCCACGCCTGCGGGATTCTGATGGGAATGACAACGGTCGGTCCATTTGACTTTATCATTACGATGGTTCTAGTCGTGTTATGGTAAAGGTCTGTTGAGTGCAATTGTAGAGCAAATTGATTCAATTTGAACCCGATACCGATTACTGTCGTTGTTTCCTTATTATATGAAGTAACTTCCCTATTCTTCATATATATTTATTTATTCATTTTTACCTGTTCATCATCATCAGCATCATCTTTTTGTTTTGATTAACGCCTTGACATGTCTGTGATTGTGACATGTGTTGTTCTGCTGTCGCAGTAGGTAATCTTGCAAACTCTTTAGTTGGCGACGACGTTCTTGTTTTTTCTTGTGTATAAACATATTCATATACATCTCTATATCTGTGTATCTTAGTATACTCTGTATAATACAGTGTAGTTTATATACCACATATAGGTCTTCACCTATCACAATATCCATGTTAGTATACATTATCGATAATACAACTAACACTTAGAAAAAATTAGAATACTCTTAAAATGATAATGTCTTTTATATATATACCAGATATCTATATACCAGTGAGTCCTTTCGTTGGTTTTTTATTCAGTCAGTAAGAAAATTATTATTTACATGTATTATTACCATTATACAACATACAATTTATCTATTTTCTTATATATATATATATATAGAACATAATATCAAACAAACAAGCGTATCCTAACTGGTCTCTCAACCTTAACGACCTAAACCTTGACCTAGAGCTGCATTCTGTTCTTGGAACCTTTGCCCTACACGTTCGCTATGTTTCAAAAACTTTTCAGAACATCTCATAATACAGCTTTGTTCTTTATTAGTTAGCTTAGACGATGTGAAGTCATTAACACAATCCATGAAACATCTTTCTACTAAATTAGAATAAAGACGCATGAAATCTTTCATTTGTTTTTGTTCTACCAATTTTTGAAACTCTTGTTGTTCTTTAGCATTTAAGGCGTCCATGATAATGATATAATAACAATAAATAATAAATAATAAATAATAACAGTAACAAATAACCAAGTATATATATATATAAATGTATAATATGTGGGTTTGTGTGTGTTTGTAGTGGTATCTTTTTTTTTTTGCTTGTTTAATACAACGACAGTGTCAAAATCTAACTACACTTCCAAATTAATAGAACAGACTAGTACTAGCAACGTATGTTAGCAATAATAATAATAATAATCGTGCGTCTAGAAAATTTTCCTTAAATTTCTCTCTCTCTCTTTTTACTCTCTTTCAAATTTTTCTCGTAGTCTTCCACAACATTGACCATTTTTCTCTTTTTCCTTTCATATATATTGCAGAAGATGGCATCCAAGGAAAACAAGAGAAAAATTAAATAAACAAAAAAAAAAACCAGAGTAAACAGAATACATTAATATCACTTTCTACTAAAAGTAAAAAAAAAAATAATAAATAGCTTCGATGATTTATACAAACTACCATTAGATACTTTTCATGTAGGCTGACAAACAGTCGTTACCATATACCATTTATTAATTCTTCAAATATTTGTATTTATTTCTATTTTATTTTATCCTATTTTGTTCTACTATACGCCACACAAATCTATACATACAGACATGTTTTAACAAGCAAGTACGACTCTCTTTCTTATCTTAAATATGAAATTACTTCCCTACACCCCCCTCCTTTTATTTATTTATTTATTTATTTATTTATTTATTTATTTATTTATTTATTTATTTATTTATTTATTTATTTATTTATTTAATTTTTAATCTAATTCTTACCACATCTTTTCAAGTATGCTTCCCATCCTGCCTTTCTATAGCGTTGGCTTTCGACTGTTGGATTTCTACCTTTACCAAATAAACCTCTACCAACAATAATAATGTCTGAACCGGTTGATACAACATCATCCACTGTTCTATATTGTTGTCCTAAAGCATCGCCAGTATCATCCAAACCGACACCTGGTGTCATAATTAACCAGTCAAAACCTTCTTCTCTACCACCCATATCTCTTTGTGCAATAAATCCAAAAACAAATTCTTTATCACTCTTAGCAATCTCTACAGTACCTTTTGTGTATTCCCCATGTGCTAGAGACCCTTTTGAAGATAATTCAGCAAGCATCAATACACCACGAGGTTCGTCTGTGTTTTCCTTTGCTGCCTCTTTCAAACCTTTAACAATACCTTCCCCTGTGACACCATGTGCATTGGTGATATCGGCCCATTGGACAATTTTGTACACACCAGAAGAATATTGTAATTTCACTGTGTTACCAATATCTGCAAACTTTCTATCTTCAAAGATCAAGAAATTATACTTTTCAGCTAATTGCTTCAATGGCTTAATCGTGCCTTCCATACTAAAATCATCTAAGATATCAACATGTGTCTTCAAAAGACAAATCTCTGGACCAACTTGTTCCACAATAGATAATAGTTCGGAAGTGGTACGGACATCTAAGGATGCACATAGATTGGTCTTCTTTGTAGCCATGATTTCTAGCAACCTTTTGGCAACTGGACTTGGATGCTTGGCTGCTCTTTCTTCATATGTTAAACTAGACATTTTTTTATTTTTATTTTTAATATTATGTTAGCTTATTCGTTATCTTGTCTTATTTAGTGCCGTGATGATACACTATTATGGTATGATAGTTTATGATATACTGTCTCAAAACTTAAACAGGAAAAAAGAAACCTACCTTGAGCAAGTTGTTTCCTTCAAAAAAAAACCACCTTTAACAGTGATAATTTACGTTAGAAGATTATAGATAAGATGGAACACGCATTTCAAGTTTTCTTTTTTTTTGTAGCTTCTCAATCCATCTACTCTTATATTTTTGTTTTTTTCTTTTTGTCCTTCTTCACTTCGATGATCTTCTTCTTTTTCCCTAAGGAACATTACCAAATTTTAATTTTTTCACTTCTTGAATTTGTATTGTCTCTTATTGTTTTCTTGAACACGAAAACAATCGGAAAAATTTCGGAACCCTCCGAAAAATGTTGTTTGATTAAACAGCGATTAATTATAAATAAAAAAAATTGCTATCAATAGTAGGATAAAGAAATATGATTTCTCAAGAGACGGTTCCAATTCGTCCTCTTAACTCTCCTTTTTACATTATAGCATATTTATTATTTATTACTCAGTATTTTAACTAATGATTATATATGCATAATTAATTGTATAAAAAAAAATTAGTCAACAACATTAAAAAGAATAAGGTAATTTCATTCCTGGTTCCCATTCCCAGCTTCATCTGTTTGTTCCCTTGCCATTTTGTTTTCAATATCTGCTTCTTTCAATACTGGAATCGAATCTGACTGTTCCATATTCGTATTAGCGTTCTTTTCTATTCTTTTCTTAGCTAGGATCAATTCTTGTAGTTGAGTCTCAATCTCTGGATTATCCACAAATCTGTTGAACACATTTAATATGTATACAAACGTTTCATTGGTAACTGCACCCTCCTCCAGGTGATATAGATATGCCTTACTAATTATGGATAACATAGTGGTGATTGGTACATCAAGAGCCCCATCATCACTGCTATTATTTATTTCATTAGTCTTTTGTTTTTGTCCATTAGCTTTCATATTCACAATACTTATAATACCAACGTCAATAATGTCTTCAAATTTAATTAAATCCTCACCCATACTTGAATCTGAATCTAACCTTGGTTTACTCAAATGAATTCTCTCCGTTAATGAACTCTCTAAACTAGATATTGCGTATGATCTAATTTGTTCACAGGGATTCATACACTGATGAACTAATGCTTGAACAATTGCCACCATCTCATTTCTAGATAAATTCTTATTCTCAATTAATGTGGCAGTCATATTGATAGATTTCAAAGATATTTCAACTATATTTTGGTATGGATTGTTATTACTCACTCTATGCCCACTCTCCACAGATTTACTATATTCTATTTCCCATCTACTTCCAACTGCCCCTATTGAAGATATTTCGTCAAGTAAACCTAAAATAAACATAAACACATCATTTTGAGAGATAATAGAATTCCTGTTAGTTCTGAAAAGATTGTTGACATAATTGTAAGTTGTTTTGGTGTGTGTTGACATCGAAGCTAACCATCTTAAAAATCTCCAAAAACATTCATCTTTTAGGATATGTTGTCTATAATTTGCAATATCAGTTAAGGATAACACTCTTCTTATTAATTCTTCACCTTGCCTTGTGCTAAAGAATTTTTCATTAAAAATCTCAGGCATACCTAACAACTGATCCTTAATTAACGTGGAAATCCTGTTTTCTTGCCCATTAATAACTGAGATCAATAAAATTTCGTACATAAGCAAACGACGAATAGTTCTCTTTGTTACACCACTCATCTTAATCATTGTCCTTAGCTTATCCAATATTATATTACTTAGTTCCTTTTCATCCTTACAGAATAATGTCAAAGCCACAATTAATTCAGTTATGAATAATAACTCTGCTTCAAAATATTTCGAATTATCCTCATCCTTATTTTCGTTTAAGGATTCTAATAAAGATTTTATAAAGTCCGGTGTAATAATATTTTCATTTCCAATGATTGATGTAGCCACATTGCTTTTGTTTACATATTCCAATGCCCTCTTTGAATAGTCAACTTCTTCTTCAGTAGGTTCTTCGTCACCTTTCAAATAGGATGCAAAAGTGGATAACAAACCTCTATTTTCTATACTTTTATTAATAGATATATCTGGTTGTGGTCTTGGTAAGTTACCTAACTTCAATTTTTCCTGTAAATCTGTAAAAATGTCCGGACTTATTAGTAAATTTTCAAATAATTGTTTCAAAATATTAACAATATTGCCCCATAATTCAGTACTTATTATACTGCCATTACGTGTACGCTGCAAAATTCTGAAGAACATCAAACAGCATAATTGACTTTTAATAGATTTACCTAACCTTACAGATAAATTACTGACTGGAATCCTTATATTTTCATCTACAGTTATTTCAACTAATGGAATATTATCTTCATAATTAAAATAGAAATCATCATGATCTTCTTTAATATATGGGTTTGGTCCAAGAATCGTAGTGAATTTGGCAATTGTGTCCACAATATCATTGTATAATTTTTTGTTTTTAAAAAATTCTGCAACAAAAGCACATTTATCCAAACTACTTAACACCCTGCCTGCAACATGGTCATCTGATGCTACAACAAAAATCTTAAAGAGTGTATTAACAATAGATGGCCCTACATGCTTAAATATTATCTTATCAAATCCCAGTAAATCCATTGGTGAAAACTTATCAATAATGTCGACATTATCCTTCTGAATTTTTGTCATGACAGTAGTAGAAGCAATCAAATTGTTCCAAGCATCTTCAAACCATTTGTCATTGCCGTGATGTTCTTCTGGCATCACTATTTCTTTATCCCTAATGGAACAATATATCTTATCTAAATACCAATGTGGGAAATCTTTGGAATTATAACAACCTTTCAAATTACTGGAATATTCATCAAAAGACATATGTTCTTTAACTTGTGGATTATGAAGATCGGTATTCAACATAATAATGGAGTAGCTTAATACAAATACAGAATCTGAATCAGGTATAACAGGTTCATATTCTTCATTATTTTCTTCTTTATTATCTGCTACAACGTTAGTGTTATCTGAGTTGTTTCTCTCCATCCTGTTATCTATATTCTCATTTTCACAATAGTCAGTTTGGCTTTTTGCATATGCAATAGAAAAGGCTTCAATAATTCTCTCAATTTGTTGTGATTCACCAGGAAGTCTAAATTTCGTTAGTAAAATCCTTATTGCTTCATCTACTCTTAACCCTTTGAAATTAAACAAGTTGATAAATTCTTTTAACAATGAGGTTTCCTTTGGATCACATAATAATAACCCAATTGTTTTTTTATTCATACGGCCATTATTCTCAAATAAAAATTTAGCTATAGCACTATCTGTATCATTTTCAATAAATTTTTTTTCAATCAAAAGTGGAATACCTCTTTTTGGTTTTATATTAAATTCTTTTGCACAGTTAATAAATTCATTTTTCCTCTCTCTTTGTCTTAGAATTTCATTCTGCTTTAGATCATTGGTATATACAGACTCAGGAACTGATTGAATTCTAGTAAACATATCATCAATCAATGACATCACACCTTCAAGACATATAGGTGGAACAATTTCAGTAGAATTTATTGCAGCTTCTGGTAAAGATAATTTAGTTAACATTTTCAAAAATCCGAGAGCAAGATCTGCTCTATCTAAATCACAATCAAAATTGACAAACATTGAAGTAAAAAATGATGATGATCTGAGCCATAGAATAGAGATTTGTTCAATTAACAATTCATTCTTAGCTGCCTCACTGGAATCTGGTATTTGATTGGTAAATATACTTATACTCTTAGCAGTCTTGGTATTACTACTACCACTGCCATCATTGTTATTTCTTTTTTTGTTATTGATTTTATTATTGTTATCATCTGTAATATCATGATCTTCCCCCAACATAATTGCAAAAATACGTGATAAGGTTAATTCAATTTGCATTGGTAAGTAATTTCCTAGAACAGCCACTAACGTAGTGAAGAGATGTAAGGTCGCTTGTAATAACGATAGTTTTGAGTTCGTTTGAATAATAAATAAAATACTCTTAAATATTGGATCCGCTACTAATGAAAATAAACGGGGATACAAAGGAAGTTTATCACCTGCAAATTCAATTATAGTTGTTAATAGTTGTAAGCTAAATATTTTTGTTGAATTAGTATGTTTCGCTTGATTTTCTGGTAAAATAAGTGACAATAATAAAGTCAAATATTGTCTTGCCACCGTCACACCATAATTTGATTCAAAAGTATGATTTTCCTCCATTTTTATATTATCTTGTTCTGTTTCACTATCTAAAGTATCACGATCACTTCCAGTATTAGGTGCACTCTCCATATGAACAACATGAGAATCAGAACCTGACAACTGGTTATTATTTCCTGCAACATCAGGTATTGGGTCCTTTGAATCATCAACGGAATTGTTAATGGTTTCTTGTTGTTGAAGAGTGAGCGACTCTGTTGATTGCGATTCATTGATTGTGCTTGTACCAATAACATCATCTTTTAGGTTATCCTTTGAATAACTTTCATCATTAATATACTGTTGCAATAAGTTAGTTGGTTCTGATACCTTTAATTTTCCAAACACTTTTAACGTAATTGATATCATTGTAGACTCAGCAGCCTTTTTCAAAACATCTGTCCTTCTCTTATTACATGCTAGGGAAAGAGTAGTTTGGATAACATCATACATTATGGAATCGGAGAGACAATCACATATTGAGGAAGGTGAATTTATTATTGAATTTAATAACATCACAACTTTTAATAGAACTGAATCATCTGAAATTTGATCTGATGATTGAAATCTGCAATGAGTCAATGCATTGATAAGACTTCTATAAGCATTAACATAATTTTTAGAATGTTGATTAATAACATTTAAATTTATAAACTTTTGTAAAGAATCCAAAGCCAATGATGTAATGTAACCAGATATAGTGTTTGTACTAACCACTAAGAGAAACGGTTGTAGTACTGTCAACGAATCAATTTCATTTAAAGTGTCCAATTTATTCAACATTAATCTTAATTGAATAAAACCTAGAAGAAATGGATCGTTGTTTTTATGAGTAGAAAGATTATTGAATTTATTCATTAACAATTCGTCCTGATTATGAATAATATCTCCACCTCCAGCTAATAATGCAGTTATTCCAGTTTGAGAAGATAATTTACTATATTTTCTCATGACAGATGACATGTTGATACATTCTCTAATAATAATAGTCACCGGATCAACCGAACCATTTGCCACTTGTAACTCTATCATTTTTTCTCAAAGAAAAAAAAACCAAAAATAAATTATCTTAATTCAGTAATTATTAAATATTCAAATTTATTCTTAGAGTGACCTATTTAGTAAACACTTAACTATTAGTTGCTATCTTGAATGTAAATAGACTATTTTATTGTTCTTTATTGTGAAAAGAAAATACTTCAGTTTATGAAGTACTATATAAATATGACGCTTATTAACGGGATCTTTTCATAGTTTTTCCACAGAAAAGGGAATCCAGTAAAAAGGATAATGAGGTTAACTTTGATCTATATGTATCTTTTTCTTTTTTAATTACTTACCATAGTTTATTTCTACCTGCAACACTGTATTTGTTTTTCTCTTCCATAATTTTCTTTTTTGACATTTTCTATTTTTCAAGTTTGCATCGAGATTTTTTATATCTGGAAAATAGGGTTTGTGAGTAGGGTTTTACAACAGATAACTTGTAGTTGTATACCTGGCAATCTAACAGAAAAAGGAGGTTGCAAAGGAACTTATTCTTTAATGATGATATCTTATACGAAAGCTGCAGTCTTTTTTTTATTTTTTGACACCATCATCCGATATTTTATATTCCACTATTTATTTACAAGGATGTCTACGCATGGAACGAAACATGACGCCTTTAAAAGC
Source organism: Arxiozyma telluris (assembly GCA_030571675.1). Lineage (NCBI taxonomy): Eukaryota > Fungi > Ascomycota > Saccharomycetes > Saccharomycetales > Saccharomycetaceae > Arxiozyma > Arxiozyma telluris. The sequence goes on from JAJLYH010000154.1 coordinate 20,482, forward strand.
TTTAAATAACACAACTACAAAAAAGGTATTCTCTCCTTACAATGAATGGATAACATTAAACATAAAAAGTCTCCAACCAAATAACATAATTAATACTGTTTAATTCAAAATATACTTTGCAAAATTTAATAGTGTACCAGGAAAGACGTCTTATATAAAATAGTGATCAAAATTAAAAGGGTTTGCTGAACATTAGTGACACCTTTTAGTAACAATAAAGTAAATTTTGGTTTATTCACTTCGGTAAATTAGATTGGTGGTACTCTATTAATCCTGCTAGGACTAATCATTGGCAGCAATTTCCTATTTTTGTCAGTGAGAATACTTTTTCTGAAATAGAATGTTCTGGAATAAAATAGCAAGAACAATGAGATTTTAGCAAATACAAACGATAGAATCCTGTGTAATTATCGTTTAGATAATACTAAACGTCGGTGAAACTATTTGCTAAATCTTTCACCGTTCGTAGAGGAAATTTTCTCAAGATTCACATATATAAAATCAAGGATTTACTCCTAGTATATTTTTATTTTATTTACACTTTGTGTATAGTATTATTGCTATATTATTTATAAAGAAGAAAAGCGAAGAACTTGACTTTAATTTTGTATGCCAGTAACTACACAATAATCATAAGATTATAAATGAGAGTGTATCAGCTGGATTTTTCCATTCTAGGAAATTAACTTCTTGGTTGTTTCTTTATTATGCTAGAACTGTTCCCCAATGTGGAAATTGTCTTGTTCATCTCGACTTATTTCTATCTCCAAAAATATTTTTCATAGAAAGAAGAGATAGATAGAATTATTCATATATTGGTTTATAATATGTATAGTTGTCATACATAGAAAAATACCTAAGAAGTCCTATTATTTAACCTACCATTATGCTTTTATTTATTGATTTTGACAGATCTACTATTCCATAATGTCCAGTATCACTAACCAAATGAATAATCTATCATTTTCCTCTCACATTTAATTTCTCGTTATTGTTGCATTCATTACTCTAATCACTCAATATTTAACATGGAATTTTTCAACAAACTCTAAATTCTAAAATTCAAACTAAAAAAATATATTTACAAACATCACAAAACCCTTTTTACCTTTTCTCAAACCCTAATCAACTTTTATTTTAAACCTTAATATCATAGTTAGTTCACAACAAATGTTGTTGTATAATAAGACGCTACCACAACCGATATTATGTAAGATTCTTGCTGAGTTTAGAACTGCCTATTGTTGTGACACCGCTATAACCTATTATCTAAGATGTTCTACGAGGTCCTATTGTACCAAGGGACAACACTTTATGAAGATGATATATCTTCCGCGACTCTTCTCTTGTCTATAATCTATCTAATATGTAAGACCAATAAGCATGATTAAGCATCAGCTCGATATAGTAAATAGAATAGCCATTTAATATATTAGCTATTAATACCGTATCGTTATTACTTTACCATTGGTAATAATTACTGTCTTTGAACTATTATAATATCCATTAGATATCAACTGCGCTTCCGGACTAATTAACACATTAAATTACAACTTACATTACCACAATGTCTGTTATAATCGATGATTGAATTACAATGGAATATGTATACACTTATTTGAACTTATTGCAGACCAGATTATAGACTGAAAGTGTACTTGTCTTTTGTATTAAAAATACATAAATAATAAATATAATATACAAAATTATATATACAAGATCAATATAGAAAAGAGAGAAAAGTTCCAAGTAGACAGGAGAACTCAAATCCAAAAATTTTCTCCTTATATATTAAATTTGGGACAGACATGGAGCTAACTGTGAACTGCAGCCTACTACTACTAATGCTATTAACCAATAAAGATCAAATGCAAGTCTTTATTGTTATCTTTCAATGTGAAAAACACGAGCGCCACATGTTTTATTTTATATATTGGCGATCTTATTGGAGCAGATTACCAGAACGCAAACAATAGGCACAGCCTCTGTTGTAAACTAACTATGATGATTAAGGATAAAACAAAATTTTATTAGGGTTTAAGAAATGGTAACTAGAGTTTTACGATGTTTCTCAATAAATTGTTATGGTTTGGATTATAGAATTTAGGGATTGTTGAAAATTCCATGTAAGAATTTTAAGTGAATAAAATAAAGAGTCCGATAAGTGAATAAGATAAGAGACACTTAAGTAAATAAAATAAGAAGCCCAGTAAGTGAATAACATACAAAGACATTTCAGTACATAATGAGTCATGAGCATAGATCCATTAATGCATATTCGAAATAATTGAAAATAGGAAATTATTAGAACTATTGACAAGCATTGCATAATCCAATTAAGAGAAAAATAGTAACCCAAGATTTATATATAAAGGGCTGTCATCTCAGCATCCAAAAATTGTATTTTTGTGTGATATATAATGATATATAGAGATTATATAAGAAAAAATAAAACAAGCAATAATCGTTTAAATTCTCCATATATAACGTCTTTATATATAATTATTATTGCCCTCACTGTCCGTTCGATAGTCTATTCGTTTTCATTGTCATTGTGTTCCTATCCGTTCGATAGCGTCAATAATTTGTTAAATTCTTCATCCAAACTACAACAAATTTTCAACAGTTCATGCGCAAGTGGTTTAGTGGTAAAATCCAACGTTGCCATCGTTGGGCCCCCGGTTCGATTCCGGGCTTGCGCATACTTTTTAAAACCTTGCTATTTCTAGATCACTATAGACGGTTTTGAAAAAACACTGAGCAATAATATTCCTGTTCTATGTGTAATATATGAAGACCTACTGCAAGAGATATCCTCTTCTAGATTAATAAATATGATAAATAATTCTTGATTGTTGTCCTTTATCTATGATACATAAACTATGCTGTATATACGGAGTAAACTAAGATACACAGATATACAGATAAATATTTATAAACGAGAAAAACAAGAACCTCGTCGTCGACTAAAGAGTTTGCAAGATCGTATAGCATGACGTCAGGACAACATATGTCACACTATGTCTTTCATTAGTAAATCACTTGTATATACTAATCCTTTACAAGTATAGTCTAGATATTCCTTATACAGAAAAACTAAACAGAATATATTTAAATTATTTATGCAACCTAAAAGCGTATTATCCTGTTGATACAACATCAGCTATTACAACTGGTCTGAAAGTTATTAAACAAATATAGTGCGTTGGTAAATGAAATAACTAAATGAAAATAAGGTATTTCTCTAATCTATATGTCACGCATACCTTGTATCCTCTCTATGATTATACATTCAACTATTGGTTAATAGCAGAAAATTTACCTGCTACACTAGTAATTTTTGATACTCAGTTTCTCTGTTTATCTTTTATGGTGCATACTAATATGCATAAAAACTATACATGTAGAAATTTGTGGATAATCTTGCTTTGTATTTTGATTATTTTATTTATTATCCAAATAATCCTTAATAGCACGTTAGACGATAGTACTATTCTTGAAAATTCCAAATTATTCCACAATGTTGCACATAGAATAGAGAAAAATGTAAGGGGTTATCTCAAGTAATATACTAAAATGTGGATATTAATTATATATATTCACTTACAAATTATATAGTCGTTGATGCTAATTAGTAAACCAATTATATAATTCTTACTATAGTTATGGATTATTCTGGATTATGCTTGATTAGTATTCTGGTTGATCTCTTAGGTAGAACCTAATAGATCTAATAAGAATGTGAATGCTGATAATTACCTCTGGCACACTCTCTCAATAATCAGAGGTCTCTTAAATAAGTTTCTCCGTAATTTGCCACCAAGGTCAATCCGACGATCGTTCGTTCGAATACACTCACAGCCTGGGCCCAGAGTTTTCGGCTGTTCTTTAAGTACTTTGCCTTCAGTGTCACCCACGGACTACGTATTCCAGGGTTTTCCAATTGGGGCTTCTTACAAAATATTGGACATAAACACATACGCAAATCAGACGGCAATTCGAGATTAATCAATAGGTATTATCAATTTTAATCCTGACAAAATATATGCTTGGGGATAAATACAAGAAAGTGCATTGTCTGTTCCAAAAATGGAATTATATAAGGAACAGAGACAAAAGGATAATGAAATTAATGTTACAATTTCTCTGTGTACGTTTTAAGTAATTTTATTTTATATATATATATATATATATTCTCATACTTTGTATACAAGAAACTGAAAAATGGTAATAATAAATATATCCATAACTTCATTATTTAATCATAACTACGAGCTTCAGTAACATCTTAGGTGCATCTTCTTATGACATTTAAATACACAATTCTCCATAAATATTATTGGGCGATAAAAGATGTTTCAGACATAAAAGCACAGGACGATGTAGAATAGAGTGAACTTACTAATACAACACTTGTTGAAAAACATGAACTACCTGAAACATTTTCTATTTCTACCAAATAAAAAACATTGTCACCCAAAATTACTTGATTAATAGAAATAATTTTACCTGTTGAAATTTGAAAAATACCATATGCCTTTCTAGAGGTATTATAACGAAAAATGACGCCAATACTGTTAGTAGGTGGAATTTTAGCTAAGAAATGTCATATAAACCAAGCAGCCAAAATTCTTAAGATGATCTAATTCTAAATCAGATCCCCCAATATGTCAAATTCTTGTTGATACTTCAAAAGCATGAAATATATAAACAACAGAAATTTCAAATAAAATTTGAAAAAAAAATTCAGATGTTACTGTAATATATTATTAGTAATAAAAGAAAGAATGTATCATAATATAATAAAATCTTAATATACGATTTCCCTATATATAATGTTGAATATACCTGTACCTTACAACAACAAGCCTCCTACTTGTAAGTCTCTCTCTTTTATAAGTTTTAACAGATTAAGTATGGTATAGATTGTTATTCTGAAGATTTCTGCTGCAAAAAATTTACTCTCTAAGAACAAAGTCTCTACAATGAATTCGGTATATTTCTACTGATAGGTATGGACAACTGAAGAAATTAACCAACATAACTTACAATTATTATTACCATTGGTTTGAAAACTACACCCTTTAGTACTAATCTGATAGAACTATTTAATATCTTTTAGGTTAAATATCCTTCGCTTGCCAGGTTACAGTACGAAATTCAAATTTTGAAAATATCCGACTAAAGTTCTACCGAAAGTAAATATATACCAAGCTTATAACAGATTTAACAATCGTGCAGAGGATAACGATATAAAATGATAATAAATTCAATCAACGCTTGAATACCCTTAGTCCAGTTTGGAATCTCGCTGCAAATATTGGGCGATGTTACATACTCAAATACAACGATGATTGGATATAAATCAATAGGCATCATCAATATTACAACCGATAAAATATAAACTTGTACATAAGAGTAGATTGTTTGTCCTACAATAAAATTATATAAGACAAGGACAAGAAGGTAAAGAACAAATTATTATAATTTCTTTCTAAACATCCTAAGTAATATTTATATATATATATATATTTATACTTTATATAAGAGACACTGAAGAATTATAATAATAATATATCTACTTATAAATTCACTATTTAGTCATGACTACTAGCTTCAGCAACATCTTAGGCGCATCTTCTTATGAGAATATTACCAACATTGTGGTGTATATTTTTTTGTTTAAAATTGCATTATTATATTTAAACTTCAATGACTAGAGACTCATAAGAAGATGCGCCTAAGATGTTGCTGTAGTTAGTGGTCATGATTAAATGATAAAGTTAGAGGTATGTATTTTATTATTACAATTCTTCAACCTTTTATATAATGTACATAAAATAAATATATATATATATAAATAAAATATAGTTACTTAAAATATTCAGAGATAAATGATAATTACTGATTCTTTTCCTTCTGATGTTTGTCCTTTATATATTTTCATCTCTAGAGCAAACCATGTACTTTCATGTGGTTGTGTGCAAGCAATTATTTTATCGGATTTAATATCAATAATGCCTGTTGATTTATATCCGATTATTGGTTTACATGAGTGTGTATACTTATCCGATATTTCCAGCAGAGACATACAGATACATTCAATGAATGTATTATCAATGCTTTTGATTCGACGAATTACACAAATTTAAAAAAAAGCCAAAAATTTATTAAATTTTATTTAAATGTCTCTTTAGTTACATTAAACTACAGAGAATAAAGGAAACCGTAAACCGTATAAAAAATCACATTCAAACACAAGTCTATGCATTAAGGTAAGAATAATTGTTATTTGCTATGTAACTGCAGAACTCTGTATTTTATATTTTTTTGTATATTTTATTTTGTGAGAAAAAGAGTTGCTTTAATTTATTTATGTCTTTATAAAAGAGAAATTTTTCTTATATAGATAATAGTAAAAATTGGAAGGTACTGAAATAATTCATTTGGCCATAAATTGAGGATAATTGATAGAACTTAAAATATTCGCTTCATGAAGAACTTCTTGTAAAAATTCTCTTCAACACAGTCTATCCTAAACTTATTTCAAATTAAATTTCTGGGCATATAACATGACTAACATATAAATAAATCAAGATCAAATCATATTCGTTTCTATCATAAACTAATTACAAAACGCCACTTTCGATGCACAGATTTTTAACCAACAAATCATTGTTTCTTTTTCAATTTCCTTTTGGCATAATCCAAAACTTGCGAATTTCCCTCCTTTGAGACAAAAAATTTTCTTTTCTTATCATCCTTCCATAGTAAAACACCTATATCTTGTGCATACTTGCATAACATATTATACTCTGCACTACTTTCAAAATCTGAATACAACGAACCTTCATATGTAATGACTCTATCTAATTCTAATTGCCACAATTTGATCTGATCAACTACAGTTGGTGGTAAAATTTGAAGTGTATCTTTCGAGTTTGGATCTAATTCTTTTTTCTTCAACAGTTTGGCCTCTGCCAATCTTCTCATTTGCGGATGTGCGTGCGTTTCTAAATATGCAATAATCTGGTCTGCTGTAATACCATTCATCAACGCTCTTCTAACAGATTCTCTAGTTAACTGACCTGTTACCATATTAATAAATCTTGTTTTTAAATGTACAAATAAACTTAAAACGGCAATCTGTAGTGGGGAATTTGAATATGAATATAATTTAAAATTGGTTTCTATAATTAAGGCACCATCTTGAATTTCTTGAGAATCCATACCTACTTGTTCTTGTTCCTTTCTGTTTGTGGAAATACTCGAAATTCCATCTTCCTTCTTGGAATTAATATCATCCTTGTTTTGTCTTAAGACGCTATCCATAGCGCCAGATGCTGTTCTAATGACATTTCTTGAATCAGATGTCAACATGATGGCTAGACTTGTAGGATAGAAAACGTTTGACGTTGCATTCTTTTGAAATACAATACCGTAATCTCTCATATCTTTAAGCATAATTTTTTGAGTCGCAGTCAAGCTTTCAGTACTATAAGCCTTTCCGACTTCTAATGCACCCAGCATAAATATAAAATTCAAAACTTCCACTGTATCCATTTGCAATGTCTCAGAAAGCTTTAAATATTGTAATAGCAATGTCCAAATTTGAGAACTAATTTCTTGTAACAAAAATTGGAACCCCTCATTAGTAATTTTAAATTCACCTGTTTCCTCGACTTCTTCCATAAGTCCACTATGCTTCAAAAGATTCAAAACATTATTGGATGGTATTTCAGACATTGGTGTCCCCACCATGAAATGCAATATGGTTTCCCATTTATTTGCAGAATACTCATCAAGAAGTTGCATATCTATGATCCCTTGTATTGTATCTTCATCATCTTCAACAACAACACCGAAGGAATTACTAACCTCACCACCTGTCAAAGCATTTCTAAAACTGTTTCGAAAAGTCGGGTTCAGCCCAATCATTAGTTGTCTTGTAGACTTATTAGGAATAATAAGATGTAACGATTTTAAGGACTTGATAGCCTCTTGAAATTCTAGTTTCCCATTTGATTTGATCCATCTATCAAGGTCTCGAAGTGACACATCTGCATCATTAAAAACCATCGACATGACTAAGAATTTTGCTACTTGGGGTAACAATCTATAAATAGCTAAACATGTTGCAGGGGACTCATATAACCTAGTTTGCACCTGTTGAGGGATCTCTTCTAAATATTGGTTGACTGAATGCTTCAATAAATTGGTAGTCATTTTCTTTGGTGACGTTCAATACGATTCAAAAGAAAAGACAAGAAGTTGGCCACTGTATGCATTGAACACGATATATTAACCGTTAACATCGATTATCAACCCCGTATAATAGCTATTCTTGCAAAATATAAAGCTAATTTATTAGTTCTAATTTTTTTTTTTTTTTTTGCATTTTTCTTCCTTTCTTTTATTATTTTTAAAAAGCACCAAAAAAGAAAAAGAGGAGAAAATTTTAAGTTTTTTTTTTTCTACCATTACGTGATAGTTTTATATAAAGGATTCAAATAGAGAGATATTTGGAGGAATAAATTGCCTTCCCCCCCCCTCCCGTTTTTCCTTTAACCAAATATTTTATGAAATCCCAACAAATTCCAAATATTGAGAATGGTTCATTAAATCCAAACCGTTTTTGATGATAACAATAATATTGTTGTTTATTTGTGATATTTCATATACAAATGATGGTCAAAGAAATTCATATAGAGAGAGCAAAGTTAAATTTTTAGTGCCTATTACTTAGAGAATCAACCGCGAACACCATTTTATAATCAATTTTAAGACGTTGTGCCAATTCTTCCATATCCATCCCATTACTTGTAGTGTCATTCATTTGGTTTTCTAGTTTTTGTAGTTCTTTCTGTTTATGGATTTGAAAATCCTTTAACCTTTCATCCATCATATTTTTATACTCTACTTGGTCATCAACGGATAATGATTTGAAGTCTTCTGACTCAATTACTGTATCAATTTCATCTTGCATGGAGTCATCCATAACGTATTCAAGTCTCTTTTTTTGTAGATCAAATTCTTTCCTTCTTAATTGTTCATAACCACCTATTTTATCAATTTTACAGAGTGTCATATTTAAAATATATGACATTGCTGCCTGTGTTATAAATCTCCATTTCTGTATAAGTTTTCTAGTATTTATTTCCTTATCAAAATTATTCAAAATACCTAAGGCTTGTTTTAATTCTTTAACTTTTGTAGTTAGTGTGTCTTTAGAGGAGTGTTTGTCATTAGTATTACTACGCACACCTATCTTCATTGATTTGTCTATATAACCTTCTATAAAGTTATATCTTTTCTCTTTCTTAAAGGGACACCGAAACGGTTTGCTAATATATTTTTGAACCTTTGCGAGCTTTGGTGTGCTTTGAACCAGCAAAGTATCATTATTTTCTTTCTCCATATCCGTACTATCTAGATGCATTGTGATTACTAAAACGGACTGGTGAACTAATGTGGAGCTTCTTTCTCTTGTGGGGGTTGTGGAAGTTCTATCAGCTATAAATATATGCGCAAGCTATTATAGTCTTTTTTATTTCCTTTCTTCCCTTGCCTCTTGTTACATTATCAAGATGTTAGTAAAAAGAGAAAGACCTCAGCGGCTAAAATTTCCTTTTTTCCTTTTATTTGTGTACAATAAAGTTTGATAGCTTTCGGGATTTTCAAACCCGTCGGTTAGTCAAGAGGCATTTATTACAGGACTCTTTCCGTCACATTCCCGCGTAAAGTCCGGAAGGGGTTTAATTTTACTTCATGTGTTGGTGACCTAAGAAAAAAAGCAAAAAAAGCACAAAAAGACAGACAGCAAATAGTCAGCTGTGCTTCCCAACTTCCCACTAAAGGTTATTATTTGTTGCATGCCAGAGAAGTCTCTCCAGATTGCGGCTTTGCGGTCGTAGCAGTTGGCTGGGTTGGTTGGTTCATCCTCACAAAGAAATATTCTCCCTCTGCGGTTTTGGCTCTCTCGGATCTTTTTTGCTTTTTGCTTTTTCCCCCCTTTTAACCTTTTTATACACAAGCTACGTAAATATTCTTCCGCAACTAACTGCACTTTTCTCTAACTTTCCCATCCTATTCATAGACCATACAACACAGATTTTCAAACATATGAATCTTTACAAATATGAACAGACTCAACTTTGAGAACAATATTTGCAGGAAACAAATGGAATAG